>JAHWFO010056153.1:740941-801500 GCA_023313115.1 Rhysida immarginata
AAACAAATTAATCTCTTCACTTATCCTGCTGATAATTAGTTATTATTATATTATGTTAATTATATTAATTATTGATTGTTTTTAATTTTTTTCGTTAGTGTTTTTATTGCTTTATTTATATCATTTTATATCATTTAATTATATTATTTATATCTTTTCATCTTTCTTTATTTTTGTTTTATATTTATGATTATATTTAATATTTCTTTCGTAAATGGGTTTTCCCGTCAATAATTCTAAATAAATAAATAGGTCAGTCTGTGGAATTAAGTCTGACAATATTCTAAAAATTCAGCATCATCAACTGAAGTACGAGAAGGTTCTGAAGTTCGTCATTCGAAATGTTGATGTAACCTATGAAATGGATGACTTCCAAGAAGACTTAAAAGAGTCAACTACTTCCCACAGTATTAGTCTCCAAGTCTTATACAGGTATGGAATCGGCCTCCATCATTATCAATGACGTCTCCTGTGGTGAAGTGAAGTTCGTGGCGCTCTACATTGCACCTAAACATTATCTTGACGTTAGCGAGCTTGATGAACTCTTCTGTAGTGACATACCAGTCGTCCTAGCTGGTGACCTAAATGCCAAACACCCACGCTGGAACTCTAAAACGCAGAACTACAACGGCATGATTCTCTATAGGTACATACAGGAAAAGATGATATCATCGCATCTGGACCTGTGGAGGACATCTACTACTGCGACCACTCCCCTACTAGTGACGTTTTGGACATCTCGCTATTGAAGGGTTTCTTCAAACCATACAATATCTTCACAATTGATGACCTTTCTTCTGACCACAAGCCTGTGGCGTTGAATTTTTGACAATGTTGACATAAATTTCCGAGAGGAACTCATACATCATCAAGACTGGAAGCTCTACAAAGATATTCTTAAGGACTATGGCTGCCATCCCGACATTGCTTACTGTACGGAGGACATCGATCAACGTGTTGAAGACATCACCAGATGTATTAACAGTGCCATAGAATCTAGTAACTATCCATCAAAGAATAAACCTACTCATCGAATCCAACTCACGCCTGGAATCCAATGCCTAATTGCTGAAAGAAACAGGAACCGTAGACTATGGCAACGCTATCGTGAACCTTGGCTGAAAACCACGTACAACAGGCTAGTGCGAAGAGTCCAAGAGGAGATAAAAGAGCTTCGCGACGCCAGATGGAATGACAAACTCAAAAGCTTGTCGGCTCGCGATAATTACATTTGGAGTATAGTCAGAGCTTTACAGAAGAAGAAGAATGATACGCTTCCTCCACTCCGTACACCACAAGGTGACTATGTGCAAACTGATCAGGACAAGGCCCATGTCATTGCAGATTCACTAGATATGCAATTTGTTACTCCTATCAACAACAATCCTGAGAGCCAAATCATGTCTCAGCGTGTGGAAGATGGTCTTGTCAACTTTGATGAAGTCCCGCAGCATTTAACGAAGAACAACATTGAGGCCAGCGAGATCGCCACCATCATAAATAAACTGAAAAAGAAGGTTCCAGGAAGAGACAAGGTGAGCAATAACGCCAAAGAATTTTATTGACTATCTCACCAATATCATTAACGACTGCTGGAAATTTACTTACTTCCCTGCATCTTGGAAACAATCTATTGTTTTGAGTATCCCCAAGCAGGGACAAAATCCAGCAATTCCCTCGAGCTACCGACCTATTAGTCTGCTCCCCTCAATGTCTAAAGTTTTAGAGAAAACGAACCTCGTCAGATTCCAAGAACACTGTCTCGCCAATGATCTACTTCGGAAAGATCAGTTTGGCTTTCGTGCCGCCCACTCTTGTCAGATGCAGATATGGAGGCTCGTAGAAGACCTAAGCACCCCCTTGAAACTTTCCACGTACTGCGGAGTAGTATTCCTCATTGTCAATAAAGCTTTTGACCAAGTATGGCATGGGAGCCTTATCTACAAGATGATTAGAGACGGGTTTCCTCCCGATTTGATTTTGATGGTGAAATCCTTTCTCACCAACAGGTCCACCAAGCTAAAGTTCGTGAAAATCTGTCCACGCCCCGTGTTGTAAAGGCCGATGTCCCTCAAGGTTCTGTCGTCGGGCCCGTGCTATTTAATTATTTTGTGCATGATTTCCCGAATCCCAAAAATAGTAATCTATATTTCTATGCTGACGATACTGCCATTAGGACTTGTGCACACAAGCCAGCTAACATTATCACTCGTCTACAGCACGTTTTGAAGATGTTCGAAGATTGGTTTAACTGCTGCAAGCTGAACCTTAATGCCGGAAAGTGCAAGGCTATGTACTTCAACAGAAAGTTCAAGCGTCCCCCAGATTCTCTTTTTCTATTCAATAAGAAACTTGACTGGGTAGACAACTGCAAATATCTTGGCGTTATCATCGACCAAGACTCTCGTGGAATTGTCACGTGTCCTACGCTCTGAACAAATCGAAGAGGGCTAAATACAGTCTCATAGCTCTCCTGGGCCGCAACAGCACCCTCAGCATCGACAATAAGTTACTTCTGTGCAAATCGATTATTCGGACCATACACCTCTATGGCATGCCTGCGTGTGCTACTATCTGTAGAGGCAGATGGAGCGAGCTACAGTCATTCCAGAATGTAACTCTGAGGCCATTGCCCAGCTTGACAGAAGGACTGTGAAAAACCAATCCATCCATTCAGATTTAAACATGGTCCACATCGGAAAGTTTATACAGGACCTTCTTTTGATTATGAAGATGAAGATTCATGACAATGACCTAGTAAACGGAATACTACAGAACTCAATGGACATGATGTGGCATATGAAGTATCGAAAACCAGGGCACATTCTTGACGTCAACTTTGAAGACATCAGCAACGTCTCTTTTTCCGGACTACTGGAAGATGTGATAATCTTCTTGCTCCTTGTTTTTTATTTCGTTTGTATTTTGTTTCTGCCAGTCGTCAAACTTATTTTCTTTTGTGTACAATAAGGAAGACCGCTTGGGTTGGTTAGACTTCTTGACTACCTCAGTGTATTTCATTTAGAATTTATTCTGGTACGATAAGCTTTGTGAAAGCGCTGCTTTCGTCCCATCTGGAGAAATGTACACTTTACTGTTCGATTGTCGATTGTCGACATTTCATTGTCTCTATTGTGGATGTGTGTCTCCATCGCGGATGTGTATTAACCGCTCGCAGATGAGCTTCTTTTTGGACTTCTGGTCGTGACTCTGAAGTGCTCAGGTGCAAAGTTGCAGATTCTGGTTTGCTATTGAGTGTGCATCGGTGGAATCTCCAAGAGGACTAACAAGATAAAACTTTTTTAAGCCTTTTAAACTGCGTCGTTCTGAGTAGGTGCGTCCTTCTAAGGACGACAAAACCCAGCACCACACATGCTTCATGGCGACGTCAGACGCTGCGTCGACGAAATCCACTAGCATTACTATTAAATATGCTGATGGTAAGGTGTTACCTTGTGATGTAGCGTACAAAGATGCATGTAATGATCCCAGATTTCTTGCTTTTGACATCATTATAAATGAACAGCTTGAGGCATTACGTTCCGAATTGAACAAAAAATATCTGGACTTAGAAACAAGGTTGGAATCGCTGACTAATGATATTAGTAGTGTAAATACAAATACTGAGGGTTTTAGAAAGGATGTAAAGCGTGCAAATTTGGAAACTACCAATGGCATTGCCAACCTTAGCAATGCCAACCTTAGCAATGCTATCAAAGAATTTATGGGCTTCCCATTACGTCCGTTTCGCCCATGTTAGTGGATAAAGCTGTTCCTCGATATGATTGTAAAGAACGTCCTGCAGGTCTGGGTGCAGTCAGCGACAGTAGCTCCTCATCAAGAACTAAGAGGAGGCTTGATAACGACTCTGCTGAATTTGAGGGAGGTGACTGGCGGAAGAATAAAAGGAACAAAGGAGGTGTTAGGATCGACAATATTATGTCCACTTTTGATGTCAGCGCTAGTGCCTCTGTAGCCCTTCGTGCTAACAAAGCTAAACACAGTTCTTCCCATATTAATGTGACCCGTGAAAAGGGAGCAATATACTGTATATCCCACCAATCATCGGTCGTCACCATGGGAAGCCAATACAGGAGATTTTGGAGGAGATCAAAAAGCACGTACCTCTTGACAAAATTACCGCCCACGCAGGTCGAAAGGACCCCATAAAGATCAGGTGTCACGACGAAGAAAGTCATAAAACTCTCGTGTCTGGAGTGAAAAGTAACGATGTGCTTAAGATCCACCATCATCAACTTAAATCAGAGAAAACGCTTAAATACGTTGTCCGAAATGTTGATACAACATATGATCTGGAAGGCTTTTGCGAAGACCTCAGGAAGGCAAACTATATTCCAGAAAAAGCTATGAGGCTTAAAAAAAGCAAATGGTGCAGTAGAGATGCCAATGGTTTTGGTCTTTCTTGAAAATAATGAATACAAAAAGTCTTGTTTGAGTTTGAAGCGTGTCAGTCCTCTTGACGTTATTGTTGAGTTATTTAGAGGCAACAAAAGGCCCTTGCAATGCTATAACTGTTTACGTTTTGGTCACGTATCCCAATGTTACACCGAGTCGCCTCCATGTAATAAGTGCGCTGGCGACCATCAGTCGAGGGATTGTACAACATAAAAAGCAAACATCCCCAAAATGTATACGTTGTTCTGGTCAGCACACATCCAGCTACACCAAATGTCCCAAATATCCATAAGTCAAAAGGATCAAAAGCACTAAAGTGGTAGAGGGAAAATCCTATGTTTCGGTCGCATCCAGTTCTGCTGATACTAGGGAGACACGTACGGTCGACCACAATCAATTGCGTGATATTTACAGGTTCCTGGGAAATTTGCTAAATCACTATAAGGAAAGTGGTAAAGCAGTGCCACAGATTGCCTCTCACGAATCTAACAAATGATCATGGACAGACACCCATTCAAGATAATTAATCAAGGGAAACTCCGTTGCAATATTTGGAATGCGAGGGGAATCGCTCGCAAGCGCATCGAGTTCTACAATTTCCTTACAAACTGGAATGTCGACATAGCCTTTGTGTGCTAGACGCACCTGAAATCTACTCAAGTCTTCACCTTGCCTGGCTATCGCGTTTATTGCAAGGATCGGCCACTGGGTAATAATGCCAGCCACGCTTTTGGTGGAGCAGCGATCATTGTTAAGGATGGCATTGATAATCGTGAGTCTGTCACTCCAAACTTTGTGGGAATGGAAGCAGTCTCCGTGAGTATAAACGATGTGGACGAAGGTGAAATCAAGTTCATCTCTTTATGTAACTCAACTAAGCACAAGCTTGATCCGTGCGAACTTCATGAGCTGCTGTCTGGGCCCATTCCAGTTGTTATTGTGGGTGACTAAAATGCCAAGCACCATGCGTGGAACTCCAAATGCGGCAATTTCTTATATGGATATACCTTAAACGAGATTGATACCTTCGTTGCTGGTCCCCTTGATGATATGTATTACTGCGACCACTCTCCTGTTAGCGACGTGCTGGATATTATATTCAGTTCTTAAAGGTTTCCTCAAGCCCTATAATATATTCACAGTCGACGACTTATCTTCTGACCACCGTGCAGTGATGCTTATGTTTGAGGGCTTACACATCTATAAGAAGAATGTGCTCCGCTCTAAACAGGACTGGAAGTTCTTTAAAGATATTCTTAGAGAAAATAGCATTCCTTACAAGGAGGTTATTGATAAGGAGGATATCAGTAGTAATATTAATGCTATCACCCGTGTTATCAAGGATACCACTACTTCCAGTATCTCTACTGTCGTTCATAAGCGTCCTGAACATCTCGACCTGCCTCATTATATAAGGCGGCATATTCTGGAAAGGAATTCTTACAGAAGATTATGGCAGCGAAAGCGACTTCCCTTCTTCAAAACCAAGTACAACTGGCTTTCTCGCAAGGTTTAGGAGGAGGTTAAATCTCCATGAAAACAAATGTAAAACGACAAACTGAAGTCATTGTCTGTCCAGGACAACTCGCTCTGGGGAACTGTGAGGGCGTTAAAGGGTAACAGACCAGTCCACTTGCCGCCACTGCTTGCAGGCAATGGCAACATTGTCACCAGTGACGGGAATACAACTCAATTGATCGCTGATTCCCTGAAAAGTCAATTTACCACGCCTGATGAGACATACATGGACAGCCTCCAAAACACTCAGCTAGTTATCGATGGGTGTATAGATTACCAGTGCATTCATCGTGCTCCCACCCCTGAGGATGTCATTAGTGTCCAAGAAATCACCGACGTCATCAAGCAACTTAAAACGAAGAAAGCAGCAGGCATTGATTCCATCACTAACAGTGCTCTCAAGAACTTGCCTTCTAATATTGTCTTGATCATTACCAAAGCCTTCAATGACTGCTGGAAACTTGGTTTCCAACCAGTGGAAAGACTCCGTCATAGTTACCATACCAAAGCCTGGTCTAAACCCTGTTCTTGCTGTGTACCATGCCAAAAGGGGACGTGTACAATTTTCGATCAACCAAAAGTAAAAGAGGGCTATAAAACTGGTGGATGATTTAGGAGTGAGATTCACTTAATTAATCGTTTACGTGGTCCCCAAACGAATACATAATTCAATTAAAATCTCCCACAAAAGGAACGAAAAATATTAACTTACTTCCCACAAACCGAAAGGATAAAAGGTTGAATGAGAGTTTTTCATTTTCTTTTTAATTAAAACTGCAGACGTTAAAATGAAACTCGCTTTATGGCTCTACCAAAATTTTCGTAAACTTAGGTCGATCTGTTAGAACATTTGAGTAAAACGGAAACCGATTCCAAGTAAAATAGAAGTTTTATTATAACTTTTTTTATATTAAGATAAAAACAAAAAAAAATTAGAATATACAGTCGAATGTCCTAAGAGACAAGTTTCACGTGAGCTATTGGACGAGTTCAATGGTGAAGTAGCTCCGGGCATTCTTATCAACGAAACAACTGTAGTCCGAAGAGAACTGTGAAGACCTACGCCTTTAAACAACACTGAAGAGGCGACCAAATCACTGTTCGACTTGGAAATAAAAAAATAATAATAATAAAGGAGAGTAATATATATAATTAAAGAAAAGAACAAATTGGATCAGTGGTTATTGCAAAAGGAATATATAGAAATATAATCCAAGACAAAAAACTAACAGTTGCTTCAGAACGAAAGCGAAGATCCGAGGTTTATCAAAAATTGACAAGTAAAAGTTACGAAAATTCCAACACAGGCCAGATTCCGTTACGGGTTGAAGCATTTATCTGTTGCAATGTCACTCGAGATGCGGAGACGAGAAGTATGGGAAAAGTTCTTACACAGCTGTTTCAGTCAAGGATTCCAGTAAATACAAAAAAGGTATGAAAGGTAGCAAATAAAAAAATCAAAAAGAAAATAAATAATAAAAAAGAAATTTCCAAAGAAAGGAAAAATCAGAGAATTTATCTAACAAAAAAATATAACTGAGGAAGGAAAAACATATAAAAAAAATAAAAAATACAAAAGATAGAAGCGCTAAAATCTTACCCACAGGAGAACTGGGGCGACATATGACAGAGAAAAGCTACAAACAAAAAATAGCATCGACACACAGCACAAAAATCGAGAACCGTTAAACAAACAACGGCGGGTAAGGGAACGGTTTCATTTAGGTTGACATCCATACCAGGAACACTTGTGGAAGGAAGTAAGAGTGGAACCTAAAAATAGAAAACAGAATGAGAGGAAGAGTTTTCAAATCAGAAATAGGTGAAGATTTTTCAAATCTGAATGAGTAGTTAACTAAAGGATTGGCGGAGGCCATCGAAGAAGCTTAAAGAAGATATGACTAATCGCCATCATCATAAAAATTGAATGAACAACGTAGATCAAGAAATCTTCCACGGTCGAGATTTCAACAGTAATCTGCATCGCAGAAGGAAATTTCAATCAACGTTGATCGTGGTCGCAATAGACCGAACGATTGATCAATAACGAATTTACTACTGGGAAATGAGGTCCCCTATGTAAACGATGGCAATCCTATTACATTTAGAACAACGACGAAGTCCCCGTTGGCACAGGGACTCTTGGGTGAAATCCCCATCTCAAGTTGTCTGGCTGAAATCTGCACCACAACTGCCCAGAAAATTACTAAAAACCTGAAAAAGAAAAATTAGTCTCGCGCAAAAAGACAAGAGGTGCAGGTGTTCTAGAAAAAAAAAAAACCTCGCGAAAAAATAATTAAGACTTAATAACACGAAGAAACGAAGAGAATTTCTACAAACGCAACAATGAGCTTTTCAAAAGCAAGCTTATTTTAAACGCTAAAACAAAAATATTAAATTTTTGAAATTAATAACAAGCGGGAAAATCCTAATAAATTAGGAACGTAAAAAATTACTTGCAATAAACTAAATTCCAAAAGATTAATTTAACCCACCCAAGGCAATAGGCTAGTTGCGTAACGCTGGCATCACTATCAAGCGGTAAAATTAGGTAAAACTAGGTTACAGCCCGGTACAATCACCATAGTCACCATAGTATCTAAAGCTTATGGAGGAAGAGCAACAGATGCCTTTAAAACTAATGATTGTGGATTTTCAAACCTGATTTAACAGGTGATCTCGTTTTCTCAGACAAAGGTTTCCCATTAATTAAATCCGAGCTCTCAAAATGTAACGCAACGTTAATAATTCCTCCATTCACTTATAATCAACAATTTACAGATGACGAGATTGAACAAAGTTACATTATAGCATCAGTAAGAATACATGTTGAACGAGCCATTCAGAGGATTAAATTACGTCAAATTCTCAACCACTTTCCCATAGAACTACAACCTGACATAGATTCAATAATATATTTAAGTTGTATCATTGCTAATAGCCAGCTTCCTTTAATTAAAGAGAACACT
Source organism: Rhysida immarginata (assembly GCA_023313115.1). NCBI lineage: Eukaryota > Metazoa > Arthropoda > Chilopoda > Scolopendromorpha > Scolopendridae > Rhysida > Rhysida immarginata. The sequence continues at coordinate 749,845 of JAHWFO010056153.1, forward strand.
ACGGTTTGGTTTATTAGAAATTTTGACATCAATTACTAAGGTCATTTTGCGCCTTTGACACAAGTTATATTTGTACGCAGCCCTGGACAAACACAAACATGCATGCCCTCGGAGAGATTTGAACCCACGACCAGACGGACTCGAGAACTAGAAAGCCTACGCCCTAGCCCTTCGGCCACCCAGCTGGCAGAATACTACGGAAAAGCCATAAGATAAAGCACTTGTTATTATTTATTTAAAAAGAAATAAATTGCTATATTACATGAATCTTTTTCTTTATTATTATTTTTAATTACCAGCATATAAAATGGGAAGAAAGTATTCAAAATATAACATCTGTAATTTTGGAATAGAATTCACTAAAAAAAGCTCATCTCTTTGAACAATTGGATGAACATAACCTTTTTTCAAATAGTTTTTAGCCTAATAAGAGATTTGTTAATATACTTTCAAAATGCTCTTCGAAATTTAGCTTTATAGAATGAAGTTTTATGTGGTAAAAGAGGCAGGGCGACTCATGTCTTTTAAAGTATTTTTTTACTGATTTTCTAATGGCTATTATATATAAAATACCTTTAAATAAAAATGTCCGTCGAAATCGATCAAAATTCACGCTTTGAAAACTACAATGAATAACTATAGGAGGCATAATTTGCGTTATAAAACGTATTCTTGTCTCGTTCATTATAGTGAAAGGCCAATTGTGCCTCATCTAAATGTTGTTATCAATCGTCACGAGAAACGCAACGATCGTTTTTTCCTCCTATGCAACTAGGCTATACTAAGGATCCAAAAATGGCGCATTACATCCTCCCTAACGAACAAAAAAAAATTTTTTTTTAAAACAAAACATTCTTTTTTTCTCTTTAAAAAATATTTATCTCAACCTAGCTAAAAATTAAAGAGAAGAGAGCAGAAGAATAAATAAAGACCCATAAGAAAAAAAAAATCTTGGAAAGGTGAGGAGGAGAAGGGGAAAAGGCAAACAAAATCAAGGGAAAGGAAAGGGAAAGAACAAAACACAAGCACTCCAGAAAGGGGCAGACCCAACCCTAACCCGCGGACAAATGTCCTATAACATCATAACTCTAACCTGAATAATCCACAACAAGATGGTTACCATCCAAATGTTCCTACCGGCGCAGAGGCCTTCATTAGGAAAAACTCCCGAGAGGAGGCAAACATCCTGGCAAAGAAAGATTTACAAGAGGTGGAGAGCAAAAAGAAAATCACCGAACTTTCATAATGGAACAGACGAACTTCTGAAACTTTGTAAGTCCACCGATCAAACTGGTCATCGGCCTTACGATAAGAACGGGCTTTTCCCAAGTTTCAGAAAAAAACCCACTTCGGAATCACACACAGAAACCAATTAAAAAGCCAGCTCCAGGACAGAAAGACGGGAGCTCTTCAAATAAAAACCCAACCCCATAAAAGCCACAAAGGGAAAATAAAAAAATATACTTACCTAACACGAGGGCAGTAAAAGCAACAGGTGAGGAAAGGGGGGGGGGACAACAAAGGTTACCGGGAAAGTCCTAAACAGGGCAAAAAAACAGAGGAAAGAGGCACAAGGTAAAGCATTAGCTAAGACTAAAATTCAAAAAAGGCATTAAGATAAATGACAAAAAAAAAACCTACAACCACCGCAAGACCCGCAAAAACCCTTAGTGGAATTATTATTCTATTTTACTTGGAAAAAAACTGAGAAGAAATGTCTGTAACGTGCCAAAAGGGGACGTGTACAATCTTCTATCAACCAAAGGTAAAAGAGGGCTATAAAACTGGTGGAAGATTAGGAGTGAGATTCACTTAATTAATCGTTTATGTGGTCCCCAAACGAATACATAATTCAATTAAAATCTCCCACAAAAGGAACGAAAAATATTAACTTAGTTCCCACAAACCGAAAGGATAAAAGGTTGAATGAGAATTTTTCATTTACTTTTTAATTAAAACTGCAGACGTTAAAATGAAACTCGCTTTATGGCTCTACCAAAATTTTCGTAAACTAGGTCGCTCTGTTAGAACATTTGAGTAAAACGGAAACCGATTCCAAGTAAAATAGAAGTTTTATTATAACTTTTTTTATATTAAGATAAAAACAAAAAAAAAATTAGAATATACAGTCGAATGTCCTAAAAGACAAGCTTCACGTGAGCTATTGGGCGAGTTCAATGGTGAAGTAGCTCCGGGCGGTCTTATCGATAAAAACAACTGTAGTCCAAAGAGAACGGTGAAGACCTACGCCTTTAAACAACACTGAAGAGGCGACCAAATCACTATTCGACTTGGAAATAAAAAAAATAATAATAATAAAGGAGAGTAATATATATAATTAAAGATAAGAACAAATTGGATCACTGGTTATTGAAAAGGAATATATAGAAATGTAATCCAAGACAAAAAACTAACAGTTGCTTCAGAATGAAGGCAAAGATCCGAGGTTTATCAAAAATTGACAAGTAAAAGTTACGAAAATTCCAACTCAGGCCAGATTCCGTTACGGGTTGAAGCGTTTATCTGTTGCAATTCCAATCAAGATGCGGACACAAGAAGTACGGGAAACGTTCTTACACAACTGCTCCAGTCGAGAATTCCGGTAAATACAAAAAAGGTATGAAAGGTAGCAAAAAAAAGCAAAAAAAAAAAATTCCAAAGAAAGGAAAATTCAGAGAATATATCTAACAGAAAAATATAACTGAGGAAGGAAAAACAAATAAAAAAAAATAAAAAATACAAAAGATAGATATGCGAAACTCTTACCCACAGGAGAACTAGGGCGACATGGGACAGAGAAAAGTTACAAACATAAAATAACACTGACACACAGCACAAAAATCGAGAACGCCTTATCAAACAACAGCGGGTAAGGGAACGGACTCATTCAGGGTGACATCCGTACAAGGAACGCCCGTGGGAGGAAGTAAGAGTCGAACCTAAAAATAGAAAACAGAAGGAGAGGGAAAAAAAATAAAAGAAATAAAAAAAATCTTACATCAGAGAAAAATCAGTTACATAGAAAGGAACCTTAACAGTGACCAAAAAAAAAACGTAGAACTACACTTAAGGCTCAGGGACTCTTGAAAGTCAGCCTTCTCAAATTGTCTGGGTGAACTCTGCACGACAACTGCCCAGAAAATTACTAAAAATCTGAAAAAGAAAAATTAGTCTCGTGCAAAAAGGCAAGAGGCGCAGGCGGTTCTAGAAAAAAAAAAAAAACCTAGCGAAAAAATAATTAAGACTTAATAACACGAAGCAACAAAGAGAATTTCTACAAACGCAACAATACGTTTTTCAAAAGCAGGCTTATTTTAAACGCTAAAACAAAAATATTAAATGCTTGAAATTAATAACAAGCGGGAAAATCCTAATAAATTAGGAACGTAAAAAATTACTTGCAATAAACTAAATTCCAAAAAGTTGATTTAACCCACCCAAGGCAATACAAAGAATCCAAAAATGGCGGGTTACATCTGTCAGCTACAGACCCATTAGTTTGCTACCTGTGCTATCAAAAGTCTTTGAATGCATCATTCTGAAGAGGTTTAATGAATTTTGTGTAGCAAATAATCTCGTTCGTGATGAGCAATTTGGTTTCCGCCCAAGTCACCCCTGACAACTTCAGATCTGCAGCCTTGTTGCAGATCTAAATACTCCTCTTAACTGTGCCAAATATAGTGATCTAGTCTTTTAGGATGTCCGTAAAGCTTTCTATCAGGATTGGCACAACTGCCTCATATACAAGATGATTACTTGTGGTTTTTCGGACGAACTGATTACCTTGATTAGTTTCTTTCTGTCAAAGAGGACATTTCGCGTCAAGGTTGGTGGCTCCATGTCTAATCCTTGTGACGTCAATGCTGCTGTTCCCCAGGGTTCTGTCCTGGGTCCTGCACTGTTCAACTTTTTCATCCATGACTTCTCAACTTTTAATAACTGCAAGCTATATCTCTTTACTGACCACGCGGCCATCATGACTACTGATCGCAATCCCGCTCACGTCATATCATGGTTACAAGAGGCCTTTTATCTGTGCAAGACATGGTTTGCAAAGTGGAGACTCGACCTAAACGTTGACAAGTGCAAGGCAATGTTCAAGAAACTTCGAAAACGCCCTACTCGTCTCTTCCTTTCTGGTAAAGAGCTCGAGTGGGTAAAAAATTATAAATACAGTAAAATCCCGTTACAACGTACCTCACATTAACGTACATTTCAGAATAACGTACAAGTCTCAAATCCCCGTCCCAAATATAGGTATTTTAATGCTAAAAAGTTTTAGAATAACGTACTTCACTTTAACGTACATTTAGGAAAAACGTACTAATTCCTTTGGTTAAATTATCCCTTCAGTATAACATACATCGTTCACATGCCTTGCTCTGATTGGGCAATGCAGCCCATGCAAAAGTTGCAAATGGGAAAATGGGCTATATAAGCCGAGTTCACATTTCATTGGTTGGTCAGTGTAGCATATATAAACCTGGAAATCTCTGCATGCTACTCAGTCGGGATACAATTTGTGCTGCAATTAGATTAGAGACCTTCACTTGACGGACGATTGCCAATCTTCAATACGGTAAGATTATGTACTTGTTTATTTTAATTTATGTTTGTTTAATTTATGTGCATATAATAGGGTGACTAGCGATCGGATAGGAAGGGAATGTAACCAGGAAAATTCAGAAAATTTCTTGTAACCGTGTAAGTCTTTGCATCATTTCAAAATTTCGCAGAAAGATTACAAGTCGTAATGGCAGAAAAGAGGAAAAGGAAACAATTTTCATTAAAGGAAAAGCTGGATATTTTAAAAGAGGTGGAACCCCCCCCCCCAGTTTCAGAATAACGTTCACCTCAGAATAAAGTACAAATTTTCAGGTCCCTTGAAGAACGTTATAACAGGGTTTTACTCTACCTATGTGTGGTGGTAAATGCCAGGCTAAAATGGGGGGACCACGTCTCCTCTGCACTAAATAGAGCTGAGTAGGCAAGGTTCAGTCTAGTTGCTTTTCTGGGGCGAAACAGTGGATAGCAAACTTTTGCTTCATAAGATGGTTATACGAGTCATTCTACTTTATGGTATGCCTGCCTGGGCTGCAATATGCAAATCCAGATGAAAGGATCTCCAAACTTTCCAAAACGTTACCCTGAAGACTATTGCCCAACTTGACTGGACAGTCACAACAATATTTTTATTGCTGAAGATTTCCATATACCTCCAATGGTAGCTATGTACAGGAGTCGCTGAAGAAGTTGCTTTCGAAGATTAAGGACAATCCCAATCCTTTGTTTCCAGATTTTGTGGAGCATCCACTCACGTTTAGAAGTTTCCTCAGGCACTGCAGGCTGCGTCACATCCTGGACGTCAATTTCGACGACATCCAAAAGGCCATCTTTCCCGAATACTGGTTCTGACAGCTCCTTGCGCCCCTCGTCAATCAACAATCAACTTAATCGTCCTTATAGGAAAGAACCCCATCTTATCCTCTGGATGACTTAACTAGGTTTCATCTGGCTTCTTGCCTAGTTCAGTGTACTTCCCCTGGTTACTTCCTGGATGAGTATGGAAGTGAAAGAGTTGCTTTCAGACCACTCGTTTTGTTTCCCCTACACTGTTCGTTTGTCGATTGTCAATTATCATTGGAATACTAAACAACCTGATAGAAATGAATTGGCATACAAAGTATAGAAAACCGAGACATGTTCTTGATGTCAACTTCGAAGACATTGGCAACGTTTACTTCCCAGATTATTGGAAAATGTGATACCACCCACCCCCGCCCCCTCTCCCAATCTTCTCACAATCGTCAACCTTATTATTTTTTTTTCATAATGTGGAAGACCTCTTTGGTTTAGTCAGGCTTGTTGCCTATTTCAGTGTATTTCATGTGGAATTTATTCTGGTAGGGTGAGCTTCGTGAAAGCACTGCTTTCGTCCCACCCGAAGAAATGTACACTTCACTGTTCGATTGTCGTTTTCTGATTGACAATCGAACAGTGCAGGGAAAACGAAACAAACAGTCCGAAAGCAGCTCTTTCACTGCCATACTCGTCCAGAAAGTAACCAGGGGAAGTACATTGAACTAGGCAACAAACCAGATGAAACCAAGTTAAGTTATCCAGCGGGATGTGATGGAGTGCTTTCCTATCCGGACGATAGCGTTGTTTGTTGATTGACGAGGACAAGGGACACGAGGAACTAGGAGATCCAGTGTTCGGGAAAGATGGCTATTTGGATGTCGTCAAAATTGATGCCAAGAATGTGACTAGGCCTGTAATGCCTGAGGAAGCTTCTAAAGGTTAGTGGATGCTCAAGAATACATGCAACCACAGGTTTGGGATGGTCCTTCATCACTGGAAGCAGCTTTTCAGCAACTCCTGGATGTGATTTCCAATGGGAGGTATATGAAAATCGTCGGCAATAGAAGTATTTGTCAAGTTGGGCAACGGTCCTCCAGTCATTCATGGATCTGGTAATAGTCGATACAACATTAGGAGGCAAGTTTTTGAGAGTTTTTGGTGATGGAGTCAATACCAGCTGCTATGTTGGTCTTAAATCGTTGAAAACTTCAGAGATTTCTTGAGTACTAATGATTTCCCAGAAGTGGGAACACGATAACTGCGCCTGTAGGTGATGCAGCCATTATTAACTAGCTCAGTGTTTGAGAGACTGTTCTTGGTGGTCTCAATATTCGTGATAAATTGAATATCAGGGCATCAGTGATCAATTGATCCCTGTCACTGATGACAACATTGCCATTGCAAGCAGAAGCGGCGATTGTTGACTGCAGAAAGCTCTCTTGTTACCCTGCCCACTAACAAGGGAACCCCACATAGCCTAACCACTTTAATAATGGAGTCGTTGTATAGCTTTGTATGCTGAAATTTTTTCGCTGTCATGGTTTATTTTGGAAGAAACACAATTTCGTACTCTCTTCTTTTGCAAGCATCTATAGTAGCTTCAGATGAATAAAATATTTCAATTTGGTAGAAATCTGTGACATACATGTTTGAGGGATTCCCTTGTAAGTGGCCATTTCAGCTGGATATCAAAAATTGTAAAGTCATGTTTATCACTCGCAAACGCAAAAATCCCCTAAGGTTACTCATCCTATACAGCAGGTAGCTTGAGTGGGTTAAAAATTTCATGTATCTCGGTGTTATGATTGACTATAAGCTCAAGTGGTACGACCAAGTCCAACGCAGGCTCAACAGGTTCAAGAAAGTGAAGTTCTGCTTGATCTTGCTCCTGGGACGAAATAACGCTCTTGAGTGGATAACAAACTATTGTTATACAAAATACAGATTCGTTCCATTTTCCTTCACGGTATTCACTGCTTCAGCTACTATTTGCAAATCAAGGTGGAAGGATCTTCAGACCTTACGAAATGTTGTTCGCTGGTCCATTGCCCAACTTGACAGAAGGTTTGCCAACAACCACTCTATCTACGATGACCTAGAGGTGTCCTCCATTGGTACCTATGTCCAGACACTTCTGATGAACATTCTGCTTAAGATAGAAAATCATGAAAATACTCTGGTCTCCGGTATTGTGGATCACTCACTCATTGTTAAGGGTTCCCTCAGGTTTCAAAGACCCCGTCATATCGTGGATATCTGTTTCGACGACGTAAGCAAGGCAATCTTCCCCGACTGCTGGATCTTCTAGATCCTGTTGATTGGGCTTTCTATTCTTCAATCTAAAAGCCGACTCTTGACCCTGGCTTGTAGAAACTCCCTTTGTGGATGATTAACGAGGTTCATCAGGCTTCTTTTCAATCCCAATGTATATCATCTGGTTAACTTTTCGGGCGAGCGTGCATAGTGAGCTAGATTACAGGACCCCTCGCATCTTTTCTTTCCACTTCACTGATCGATTGATTGTCGGTTGTCGTTTTATAAACAGTTCACTTTGGATTTCCACGTGTTCTCCTTGATTCGCCGAATGACGAGAGCCTTACTCTCCATAATCACTTCCAGGTGGTATTTTTCTGTTATTTTTGTTGTTTTTTATGTTACATTTCTTACTTTTAATGTTGAATCAATTTTGCAGACTTAATTTCAGAATTAGATATTTAAAGGCAGATATGTAATATATCAAATCACTTGGAATGAGGTGTCATGAATGAATATTACGTAAAATTAATGACAGTCCAAATTGGTTTCAAGTAACGTGGTTTAGTAGAACCATTATGGTTCATTGGAATCTTCAGTGCTAAAATATGGCATGTAGTATATCAAACGACTTGGAATGAGGTGTCATGAATGAATATAACGTAAAATTAATGATACTGGGAATTAGTTTATTAGTCTGTGTGCTAATCGTACCATTGGTAGTGTTGTAACTTTCCATTTTAAGACATGGCATGTAATATATCAAACAAATCATAACGAAGTGCCATGAATGAATATAACGAATAATTAATGATAGTGTAATTACTCTAGTAGTACATGTCCTTATCGTACCACATGGTACCACTGCAACTTTCTATTCTGAGATATGACATATATCAAACCACTCGTAACAACGTGTCATGAATGAATATAATGAGTAATTAATGATAGTGGAAATTATTATAGTTCTACGTGCCTTAATTGTACTATTAAAACTTTCAATGCTAAGATATTGCGTGTAACATATCAAACAACTTGTAACGAAGTGCCGTGAATGAATATAACGAGTAATTAATGATAGTGGGAATTTGTTTATTTGTACATGTCCGAATCGTACCGTTGGTACCATTGGAACTTTCTTTTTTAAGACATGGCATTTTAAGCCATTACCAGTAGCTAATCGCTTGCTTCAACAGTACAAGATTATGCGTTCGGCACATACCGTAAAAGATAGACCACCTCATCCATACCTTACTGGAATATTCAGAGTTCCCAATTTCTGCAAGGTTTTCGAAAAAACAGGTTGTAATGCGAGTTTTAATTAACCCTGTAGTTCGGGACAGGTTTTTCACAACTTGCCATGGATTTCCGCAGGATGCAAGGGTTTTATGAGTGAACTATGATTTTCCTTTTTCATGCCATGATATATATTTATATTTAAAAATCCAACAATAATACGACCTACAACAATATTACAATCCAACAATACAAATCAACAATCCATTCTTACACTGAACAGTATTAAAATTACAAAAAATATGACATTTTATTAAGCAATGGATTTTATCATGGGGAATAACCTTGAAGTCAGGAGTGAATTAAACCCTATACAGCTAGTCAAAGCTGGCAAAAAAATAAAATTTCTTTATTGAAAAATTTACCCTACTCAACTAACGTGCACGAAGCCGGGTATTACCGGGGCCATCGTGATCTTTTTTTATTCTTTACCTTTTTTTTTTTTTCTTCGTGGTAAAAAAAAAAAGAGATCACGATGGCCCTGGTATTACTCTAGTTGGTTCCTAAATTATCAATTTAAATACAGAAAACAAAGTTACGTTTGCATTTTTTTTATTATAACAGTCTGTTCTGTCTCCCATATGTATTTAGAAGCCCTCCCAACAATAATGGGCTCAAATCTATGCTATTTAATTTGGATACATGTATATACATTGTTAAGCTACGAAACAAGCCTCGAAAAACGTATAAGGGTCATACAAATGAAAACGAAAACTTGTGTGCGAAAAAAAATAAGACGGTGTGTAGGATCGTAAGTTTCTGTTTTCAAAAACTTCGAAACCCCAAGTGCAAATTGAACAATAGGTTGCAAGTTTTGCATCACGAGAGAAAGAACGATAGCTCGCGCTTTTAAGCGCAGTGACCGCTTCATCCAAACAACAAATCCACTGAAAAAATCAAAAGCAATCGCTAGGAGCACGAGGAAGGTGATGTTGACCGTGTTTTTTGATCGCCAAGGCCCGATTTTACTGGACTTTCTTGAAAAAGGCACCACAGTTAACACAGCACGATATGGGGAAACATTGAAGGCACTGCGCGCGGCCATCTAATGCAAGCGTCCAGGACTTCTTACAGAAGGAGTCCTTCTTCTCCACGACAATGCACGTCCTCACACCTCGAAAGCAACGGTAGACCTCATCAAAGAGTTCAACTTGGAAGCAAGGCAGCATCCATCTTACAGCCCTGACGTATCCCCATGTGATTTTCACGTGTTTGGAGATCTCAAGAAACATCTGAATGTCCGCAGGTATCAGTCGGAAGGTCAGGTTTCAGTCGGACGATGAAGTGAAGGAAGAGGTTTTGGAATAGTTCCACATGCAACCGTAAGACTTCTTCCGTAAAGGAATTACATGCCTTGTTACACAGTAGGATAAATGCCTTAACGCATTTGAAGAGTATTTTTAAATTCCTTATATAAACTTAGGAGAAAGTAAATAATTTTCTTTTTCATTTGTACGACCCTTATAATTAATAGAAGCTGTTATTTTACTTATATGGCACTTAAGACAAAATTTTTGTTATTCAGTTAAATTCTCTCATATTTCTAGTACAAAACAGTATTATAAAAAAAGACAAAATAAAAAAGGCCTAAAACTGAAGTCGCAAAGCTAACCCTCGGCTTAGATTCGAGATCGACTTTACCCGCCCCCTCCTCTATTCCAACACTGTTGAAAATCATCTCATCCAGCTAACTCCTTGTAAAATCAATTACATATTTCAAAGTTCTGTGAAGTTAAGCAACATCAAGCACGGTTAATCACTGGATGGGCGACCATCCGTGGCTCACGATCTTCACCCTCCCGGCTGCTGTGACCATCATACATCAGTCGTTAATCCAGGTTCATCCAGAGACCTAACTCGTCGGCCTCTGGCCGTACAGGCCCTGGATGGACGTATTGGATTAAAATATATATATAAATAAAATAAAATATTGCCCTGAAATAAATAAAAAAACGATAATCAATCAAATTATATTAATTTAGGATAGACAGCAAAATGTAACTTTCGGGAGAGCCATTTGGACCGAACTTTTTTTGCGAACTTTTTCTTTTGAGTACGGATAAATCGCAGTATGCATAGGCCTAAGTATGCATGAATAATTTGACTAAAAGTTAATTTTTAAAGCTAACTTATATTTTTGGTTTCATGCACGTTTCCTAAATCACTTTTCACTTAAGGGACGCGATATTTTATTACTGTGAGAGATGCGCATGAATACACTTTTGGGACTACCTTGTAGTAAGGATAAGTGAAAAAAAGAAATGAGATTATATGCAAACGATTAGAAATTTTCGAAATCGCAATAATTGATGTCTAAAAATCTTGCAGGATATCCTAAATATCTCCTAAACGAAATAAAACCATGGAAGAGGTTAATTTCATCAATAAATTGATAGTTGTTCCCTAACTTTCCGGGAGAAACTGTTACTCCCCCCCCCCATTCATCCATCCCTGTTGCGGTATTGCGTTCTCTTCTTGTTACATTTAACCATGCATTTCTTATTCCACTATTGGCGCATGATTAAGAAGAAATACAGTTCATTTATTAAGAAAATCACATACGGAAAAAAATAACTTCACGAAAACCTGTGTGGCGAACGTTGGCGACGGGCGACCCTGATTCTCGTCGGAACTTTACAGCCAGCCGTCGCTAACGTTCACTGACACCAGCTTTCATGAGTTTTCTGTGTGAATTTTATATAAAGTCTCAAACTATGGACAACCATTTATTTATTATGTAGAGATGATACAGTAATAAATTCAGATCATGAATACGACCAAAGATGAAAAGGATAAGAGGAATCTGAATGTAATTAAAAAAAAAAGAATCCAATGAAATTTTAGTCACAATTTGGAGTAAATAATTAAACTGAATGTGTGTTTTTGTTTTTAATATTTGTGTTTTATACTTTTGGTAAATATTTACAATACTATAATTTTTGTATGAGTAATATTCACCATATTTTTTTTTCAAAACAAAATCTTTTATTGAAATAATTATGCGTGGTATTGTTTTATTAATATTTTTTTAATAACTAAACTTGTTTTCACATAAAAAATATTTTCCTCCAAAACACCATGAAAATTTTACGGTCGGCTTATATTCGAGCCAATACGGCATCTTATGTAAATGATAAGGAGAAATAAATATTTTTCGATGCGAGTGTTGAACTTTTCACCATAGACGTAAAGTTAAAGGCTAAAAATATTCAAAAAAATTGCAGACACCTGCTAAAAAATCAAGTTTTAATCGTACGGGCATGAAAAACGCACCAATTGAAAGTAAAAGCTGGAATGCAGAAACGTTTTTTCTGGTGTGCTGAAATCTATTAAAATATTTTTGTGAGAGACGCTTAAATTCATGTTCCCATGTTAAAGAATAGGGTATTCGCGCTAGGCTGTCGCAGAGACCGAATTCCTCGATTCCTGGGTATGTCTACTTTCCAAGGATTAAAATTGGCTGTTAATAACGATCGGAAAGACGTTCTCCACACGTTCTCGGAAAAGAATATTAGGGAACTGTGTATACAAGTTCTATCCAAAAATTGTGTTAAAAAAAAGCAATGGTCCAGACTCTGGTAATTTTAATATCATTTATTCACTTACAGAGAAAGACTGTTTCTACCTTAAGAGCAATAAAAAGAATAACACCATCATTATTAAAAAGTATTTTAATAGGGTTAACAATGAAGGCCACTTTGTTATTTTAAATAAAGACCCGTTACCTCAATTAAGTAGAGAGGCAAAAAATTGCATCAAAACTTGACTTCTAAGGTATATTTCTAAGGTATATTTCTCAAAAATATGCATCCTCCTTGATAATTGCTAACCCTACGATGCCTGAACTATATGCTTTACCAAAAAGACACAAACTCGGGAACAAAATGCGTCCCATAGTTTCTGTTAAGGATGTTATGTATTTTTTAATTTTGTTTTCAGTTTTTGCCACCGTGTGGCACTGCTTGTCTTTTTCTATTGCTCCCTGAATAAATGTCGTTAAGTTTTTGCTCTCATATAATTTATGTGAAATGCAGTCGTTTCTTTCGTCACATGTAACCCTTCGGACTCATGATCGCAATTATACACTTCCTTTTAAGTCTGCCACACATATTTAACATAAATCCTTTTGGTGCTTCAAGCTGGATGTTGTGCAACAGTTGAAGTTATTTGTTTCGTGTACTATGTGTTCCCCATGCTCTCAACTGATGATTACTCCTGGCCCTTCAAACTGTTGAATGTGTGCCTTTAATGAGAAGACAATCTAATGCTTCTTTCTTCCACTTCTTTTTCCTTGTTTGTGTCTGATTCTTGCCACTCCCATACAGCTCATTTGTTCATCACAGAAAATGTCGTCCCCATGTAACACTTTCAACACTGTGTTAGCATTTTAGGAATCACAATCCTATCATAAGAGAATAAAACTTTATCATGAATTGTGAGTGAGTCTCGAATTCTATAAAAAGGGAACAACATCAGATCTAATGTAGAATATGAAAGCCACCCAATAAGTACGAATCGACTAACAGTGCATAGTATTTCATCACGCTCGGTATGTTCATGCAAATTCACAAAAGTCACAGGGAGCAAGGATAATTGAATCTGGAAAGAACACTCTTCTGTAAACGTAAGGGAAGTTTCACTCAACCATGATAACCCATCAGGAATAACATTATCTTTAGTGGACACATAACGAATATCAAAGTCATAATTATTCAGAAAAACATCCCAACGAATTAGTCTTGCTGCTACCAGCAAATTCCGACCTCTTTTTGAACCAAATATTGCCAACAAGGGTTTATGATCCGTTTCTAAAATGGAGGAAGGATCATACAAATAGTAATGAAATTACTTTATGCCAAACACAATAGTAAGTCCTTCCCGCTCTGTCTGGGAATAATTACGCTGTGCAGTAGACAAAAAGCACTAGCAAAAGCCAGTGGGTATCTCCGTCCATTAATATCATGAGAAAGAACTGTTCCAATGCCTATAGGAGAAGCTTCGACAGATAAAATCAAAGTTTATTAGGATCAAAGGGAGTTAAAATTTTTGCATCTTGCAATAATTTCCTAACGTAATCAAAAGCTCTCTGTTGATTAGGACCCCATATAAATTTATTACCTTTCCTCATACAATAGTAAAAAGGTTCCATAATAACCTGAATATTTGGCAAAAATCAGTTATAATAATTAATCATTCCAACTAGCGTTTTCAATTCTGCTAAATTTTCTGGCGCTCGGACATCCAAAATTTGCTGAACCTTATTCTCCAAAGGTTTTCAACCATCCTTCCTAAACTGATATCCTAAGAAACGTATAGTGCTTTGAAAGAATTTACATTTGGATCGTTTCAAGCGAATTCCAAACTTTTCACACAATTGCAAAAATGGCACTGTTCTTTCCAAATGATCAGTTGCAGAGCTATCTGACAAGCATATATCATCTAAAAAAGGCTGTACCTTTAAGGGCTTAAAAATGTTTTCAACAGTACGCTGGAACATTGCAGGAGCACAAGATACTCCATAAAATAAATGTTTCACTCGGAATAATCCCTTATGAGTGTTGATGGTCATAATCTCACTTGAAATTTCATCAAGGGGCAATTGATTAGAAGCAGATTGAAAATCAATTGTCGAAAACCAAGAACCAACAGCTAAATTTTTTGCAATCGTTTCAAAAGTAGGCAAAGGATAAACTACCTTTTCTAAAAATTTGTTGACCATCAAATTATACAATCCTGCTAACCTAATGGAACCACCTTTCTTCTCTACTGCAAGAATCGGTGTTGCCCACTTAGAATGCATTATAGTTCAAGAACTACTTCCAATACTAATCTGTCCAATTCTTGGCCAATTTTATCACGCAAGGCTAATGGTGGGTTACGCGCAGAAAAGAAAATAGGAATTGCCTCTTTTTGTAAAGGTAAAGTTAAATAAACCCCATTACATACCCCTACTCCTTGTTTAAAAACATTATCATATCTACATTTTAACTTATCCTCTATACCTTAAATAGAAGGTAAAGAAATATTTTCTTTTGTAGAATTCACACATTCGTTTTCCGTACTTATGTTGAATTTCTGTGATAAGCAGTTCTTCATAACAACCCATTTCTTAAAAGCACTAAGTAAATCCCGACCAATAAGGAAGTTACATATCCTTTAATTACATATAATTTGCATTTTCTTGACTCATCATCCCACTGCACATTAACACATATTGTATCTAATATTGTTAAATCATGACCTCCAAAAGCGCTCAGCTTTAATTGTGATTGTTCTAATGGAATCATCTTAAAATGTTTTTCATACTGACTCTCACCGATAATAGTAACAGCCGAACCTGTATCTACTTCAAAAGTCATGGGTTTGTCATTCACAGTCACTTGAACATGAAGGGGTTTTACTTGCATAGATGAATTTTCAACTTGGAGTACTCTTGAGGTGTTACAGTTTAATTGTTGATCTTCATTAACAATAGAACTATTTTGCTTAACTTCTGATGACTCGCCTACTGATGGCGTTTTTCTGCACATGATCTTCAAATGGCATCTTTTTCCGCACACATGACAGTTGTAATCCTTAGATTTACACTGTGGTTTCAAATGTGAACAACTGCCACAACAAAAACATTTTTTTTGGACAGGAGGAGACTGACTGTCTCTTTTAGGGGCATTTTTTTTGTTATGCGAAACCTGCCTCTCATGAAATTTATAGTGTTCAGTTGTCTTACGATTTTCAGTCTTAACGTGCTGCATCTTGGGAATCGCACATGGAACTTGATTTACAGTATTCAATTCAACTGCTTGCTCACCTCGTATGTGCTGAACATCTTTTTCTGTTGCTTCCCAAAGCAGTGCCAACTCAACGATTTTCTCATAGGAAGAAACGATCTTTCACAAACAAAAGTTTTCTTTGAAGGGTCTCAGAAGCAATGCCGTTTATGAGCTGGTCATTAACACAATCGTTCGCGACGGTTTTCAAACGCAATAAAAAGTCATGTATCGATTCGCTCGTGTTTTGAGTCAATCGGTGAAATTGAAAGCGAGCCGTAGAAACTGAGGGTTTCGGATAAACGTATTTCTCCATGATCTTTATCAGTTGAACAAAAGTCTTTGATTTCGGCAAATCAGGAAGACACAACTGTCTCATCAATCTATAAGTTTTCTCATCCGCTGCAGAAATCAAGAATGGCATTCTCTTCTCGTCAGCTACACCATTTACCTCCAACCACTGTTCAAAGCGTTCCACGGACAGCTTCCAATCATCGTCGAAAACGAAAGTACTGATGCGCCGAAAAAATTCATCGTGACAGTTATTCTTCATTTCAAATTTGTGTCTCACCTTGCTCAAAAGAAAGTTCATCAACTTCAGTCGCATCCCTCGTCGCCAAATTGATATATTTCATTAAAGAAAAGGCGGCAGGATTAACAAAAAACAAATGACATTTATTCAGGCGCATGTCGCTTTTTCAAGATGGCTACATACAACTCGGCAAAAGCGCGGAAGACGAGAGTCATTCCGCAGCAATGTACAAATCGTAAATTAAAATACAAAATAATATAAACAATAATATTAATAATAGTAAATACATATCAAATACAAAGTTCCAGTTAAAAAATAATAATGAATAAGATTTTCAAAAGTATAAGATAAAACTTCTTATTAACCTATTTCAGGTAGGATTAGAGAATAGCAATTATTATAAAAATTAATTTCATGTGTCACATGTAATCATAACGTATTAATGATAAAGGGTAATATTCCAAGTCCAAGATATTATAGTAGTTGGAATTGGCTTAAGTCCATTGTTCAAAGTATTTTAACCACACACAGTTCTTTGTTACTTTCCGCGAAAGTTCAACAAAATATAGTCCTTAAAATGTAACATACACACTTTAAAACTAACAACTTGGTCAGTAAAATAATGTGGAGACTTTATTAACACTGACCTTTTGTTGCCTACATTAGGACTTAAGTAGAAATTTTAATAATGAATAAGAATGTGAATAAGAATTTTTCAAATGCACTTTTCACAAATTTAAACCACTTGTTAACATCAGGTCCATATATCTTAAGCCACCAAATCAGTCAGCTGAGTTTAATGCTCACCACTCTGTTGCACACATTAATTAACGAACTGTCACTGGTTCATTTGTAACTGTTCACTATTACCTTTTTACCGAGTCAGGAGGAAGAAGAAAAAAATCAGTTCCGTTTTCATGAATTCCTCTAATTGTCTGGATGTCTTGCTCTTAACAGTACCAAAGAAATTGGATGGGAGTGGAACCAACTTGGAATCCATCTGGTGGCAACTTCTGTAGAATGGTTGTAACAGCTGAGTGTGCCTGGAGGCCTGGAGATGTATCAGTCTTTGTAGAGGGGTCGTCTTTTCCGTGAATGTGTTTGGAGATAGGTGGTCCGATGTCTGCTTCGAACAGGCTGCAAAGAGAGTGATCTATTTCCTAAAATATGGCCAAGCGTTCTACCAAAACTAGGTATAAATTTTACTCTATCAACTAAACTACTTATGAAACGTGTTGTAATCAACTATGTGGCAAAGGAATTCTTATTCAAGTCAAGCAAAAATGTTTTGTGCAGCCATGCGAATTTTCATTAAAGGTTTAAGGTTTCTCAATAAGGGAAAAAATTAATTTTCAGCATTATCATATACTTTAAAAGAAGTATCAAACAACGTCATTAAAATGTTTAGCTATATCCTTGAAAAATCTTTGCTAAGTGATAACAATAACCTAATAATTGTCAATCACACAACTGTCAATATAAGATCAGTTTAAGCTCATTACAAAGTGTAATCATTGTACCCATAAAGCAACAAAAAATAACTAAGGTAATGAAATCTATTATCCTCATAATGTTATCCGGGCTCAGATTCATGTAAAATCATTGATACGCTCGCAACGATTATAGATGATAGATTCTGCCTATATGCGCATTTATAACATATTCACAGCTATAAACAAGTCACACTAGTGCTACGACGCATGCTGCTAAAAATAGAATCATTAAACTCCTTGAACAAAAAAAAGTTTCACAAAATCAAGGTCGAGGTCAGATTTAAAATTATGTCTAACAAGTTCTTAGTCTTCGTAAAATGTCTATCAGTCTTAGTAAGTTTCAAGCAAAATCCAACTTCTGTGATCAAATATATCAACAATAAGATCTCAAAATATGTTCAATATGTTCAATTAATTTATTTATTAATTTGTGGACCTCGAAAAAGTATATGACAGAGTTCCTCGGGAAAAGCTCTGGCAAGTGTTGCAAGAATATGGAGTGGATGGACAATTACTGGTTGCTATCATGTCTCTGTATGAAAGCTCTGAGATGTGTGTCCGGATAAATGGCATTAAGTCAAGACCGTTCACCGTGGGTGTTGGACTCGCGCCAAGGGTGCGTACTGTCGCCCATCCTGTTCATTATCTATATGGACTGGATAGACAGGGGCAGCCGAGGCGATGAGCGTGTTTGTGTGGGCGACTGCCCGGTGGAGAGGTTGCTCTTTGCAGACGACCTTGTCCTGCTTGGGTCTTCTCGCACGAACCTTCAGCATGCACTAGACCGGTTTGCAGCCAAATGTGAAGAAGCTGGGATGAAGATCAGTGTGGCTAAAACCGAGGTTCTGGTCCTTTCAAGACAGCCTGCTCAGTGCGCTCTCCATGTTAGGGGAGCCTCATTGAGACAGGTGGAGAAATTCAAGTATCTCGGGATTGCATTCACAAGTGATGGACGGCAGGAGAAAGAATTGGATGCTCGGATTGGTGCAGCAAGCTGTGTCAGACGTGAACTGTGGCGATCCGTGGTAACGAAACGAGAGCTGGGTAACAAAGCCAAGCTCTCCGTCTTCAAATCTATCTTTGTCCCCATTCTCACCTATGGTCATGAGGCTTGGGTAATGACCGAAAGAGTGCGATCGCGGGTACAAGCGGCCGAAATGAGATTCCTGAGAGGTGTGGCAGGTGTTACCCTACTAGACAGAGTGTACAGCAGCACTATAAGGGAATCTTTAGGTGTTGAGCCGCTACTTCTCCGCATCGAGAGATCTCAGTTGCGCTGGTATGGCCACGTGATACGGATGCCGCAAACTAGTCTTCCTAGGCAGTTGTTATTTTCCAAGCCGGTGGGTAAGAGACCAAGGGGTCGGCCTAGAACCAGGTGGCTAGACTACATGGAGAATCTGGGTTCGAGTCGCTTGGATATTACCAGGGAGGACATGCGCCTGATGGCGGAAGATCGCGATCGCTGGAGATCCTCCATAGGGCTGCTGCCCCCGCGACCCTAACGGATAAGCGGTTTGAAAAGTAAGTAAGTAAATATAACAATGACTACATATGGAGACAATTGAGTTCAGACGAAGGCCAATCAATCCTAATAAACAAACATCAGTACTACTGGTACAAAAAAAATTTTAATATCATAAACTCTTTTCTTAAGAACGTGATCCTAGGTTCAAATAAATCTTCTACTATGACATGAAAAAACACCCAGTAACTAAGCCTATAGTTTTCTAAGTCTATAGACTAGAATTTCACTCATCAATATTCATAAATTTGACAAGTAATCCATTAGTGTATTCATTGGTCTATTCAGCAAAAAATAGTTTTTCTTTATCTTAAATAGGTTTTTGGGTTAATATTTCCAGTGTAATTACAAAATACATAGTTTTCTCTACACAACAAGTTTTCCAGATTAGGAGAAAGAATAATATTCCAAAGTGAATACCAATCGCAAGCTTATGTACAAAGACAAATCGTGCTTAAATGTCTATAAAGGATGTGTATATAAAAGTAAAAATTGTCAAACATGGTTCAATAAAATATACAATGTGAGTCAAAGATGTCTGAGCAAATGCTGTTATTAATAACGTGGTTTTAACACTGAGATATCAAAATAATTAATTGTGGGTTTAATTAATTTGTAATAATATATCTTCAACATTATGATCTAAGCTTTCCAGAGGCTTCACTTAAAGTAATTGTCTATGGAATCCCTTATTCATCACCATGTAAGAAACACTATTTTTAATTCCCCAAAGAAACAAATCTTATTCTGAATTCCTAACCTGAATTACTAAAATCAACAATCTATCACCAATCACTTTGGCACACAAACATCAACGTACTAAACTAATCTGGAAATATAGTCTGTCACCTTGCTAACATACAGTGCGGTGCGTAAAATTCTAACCTGGGATTCTTTAATGTCAACTTCTATTTCAGCATAACAGAATTTTTATGTCTAGGTCTGTATCATTCATCTAACAACAATTATTCAATCCAAAAAAATTTTTCTCTTTTTCAACATCTGTCACCAAAATGTCTACAACTCGAGGCATCCATAACCATTTTCTACTTCTCTATAAATGCAAAAGTGAAATGAAGTATATACTCTCCAACAAATATAACAAACTTGTATAAACTATAGAGCAATTATCAAGATATAACCTACTTTCATGATTGCATTCTCACAATAAAACACACACAGCCCAAAACTGTGTCTATAGCACTCTATTTATTATGCTTTGTGGTTATAAGATTCAACTAAAACATAAACTAGACAGGTCTTCATCATTTTCAGTGTCTGCACACTAAAGTTGAGGATTGAAAAAATTTGGTTTCATTCTGGCTTCAATCAGTTACAGAGAATTAGGCTTCTAATTCACAAATATGAGTATCATGTGTTGATAAAATTTTCTGCCAAGGCGTCCTGTTCTGAATTGTCAATACTCTCTCAGTTAATAGCTTAATAGTACAACTAACTTATACCAAAATCATGAATCAGTGCAGCTAAAATATGAAACATCAGCTGTTGTGCTCTCTTACAACACTATATAAACATTAAACAGTCCTTGTTCTTCAAATCAAATTTATTTTCATTTACAGATATTCTGTATATAATATCACAATCAAATAGTTTCCAGAACAAACTTCAACTTCTATATAACAAAGCAATCTATCTACTGTAACACTACCTGTAGTTCAAACTCTGAACCATTCAAGCCTTTAAAAACAGAATTGGCACTAATATCATTTTTAAATTTGTTAGCATCTGCTATAACTATCAAATAACTTCATCGCAAGTCTCTGATCTAAAGTTTAGTCGGTAATTGATTTTTGCCTCTTCCAAGCTAATGTCATTAAATCATCCATACAACTTGTACTTTATTCTCAAGATTAGCCATTAAATTTATTTCTCTTCATTAAAATTGAATGGATCCTCTTAACAACCTTCCTTTAATAATGTTTCTTTGAATTATTAAAATTTAGAAGCACTATGTATAGTTTTATGAAGATTACTCACAGTGGGGCAGAGGGGGTTATAGAAACAGTTGGCATAGATACAATGTCGCTGGCTGTTCCCTTTGTGATTCAGATACAATGAGTGCCATTTTTTACCATATGTGGCCAAACATTAAAACCAAAATTTATATACGATATTTCAACAAACTAATGAATACTTACTTTTATAGGAACCGCATAAGGTTTTCAAAAGAATATTCTCCAAAAGAGAAAGCTATCCATAATTATAACGCTTTATTATAACCTGATTAGCAATTTCTATCACCTACGTCAAATATAATGATACTATAATAAAATCGACTAAAACCTGCCCGCATTAAGGCAAAACTAACTTAAGTATTTGTTTATAAACAACAACAATGAAATTCATGTAACGATAATAAATCTTTCAAAATTTCACCTCAAGAATGCATCTCTATTAAACCAAATTCACAAAACATGCTCAAATTTTGCCAATAACAACATAGGAAACTGGTAGTAGCAAGTAGTTCTGGTGAAGCCTTAAATTCGGGAAATAAGTACGTTCCACGATGTTAATAATCTAATACAATCACATCAATAATTGTCTACAATTCAACAAAACTACACTCAGTGTTTTCAAATAAGATAATTAATGGCTGTTCCTAACTTAGTAATAACAACTTCTTCTATCCAAAATCAGTGATAATATCAGAGTTAAAACAATGAGTCGAATCACATGACACAATACACATTTTCTTAAAAAGTCAATCAAAAGTCTGAGGCTAACAAACGTGCGAATACATCCAAAATAAAACATATATAACCACCATACTAATTAATGATGCATGAACGCACTCATTAAAACAATTGTAGTTCAATCCTTCAAATCACCTCATTATATTTGGAACATCAATTCAACAATAAACTACAAGTATGTTATCCTATATATACTTCTTCTTTTCATAATTATTATATCAATAAGTCATCACTTAAAATTATTGCTAGGCATACAACATTACTAACGCTCAATTTACTGAAAATCAAAGAGCATCAACGCTAAATTAGCACAAAACATAGCACATATGCCACTAAACCAACAAAATTTTCCTAATCCTCTTCAACAAGTACGTGAAGGAATTCCCGTTGCAAACTATGTAAACGTCTAATATACATACGTCTGTAGTCATTCACTTTATTACTTAAATAATCACAAGAAATGTCTTCTTATATTCGCGACATAACATCTAGTGATCTGTAAAATATGCAACGATCAATCGAAGCAATTAATAACTTTTCCAGCAATATACAACATTAACTTTCTTAAACCCTTCTTTTAATAACAACGAAGAAGTCTTATTCCCGTAAGCTTCAGGGATTTGCCTGTATAACTTGTTCTTAAATGGCAGAACTAAAGAAAGGAGAAAGGGAAGAGAAGAGAGGAGGAGGGGAGGTTCTGGCATCTCTCACTACAGTAACCTATGCTGCTCTGGTTTAAATAAATTTCTTTACGTTAAATCTACTATACAATCTCAGCATTTAAAACAGACAAAACAATGTAACACTAAGTAATCATGTTTTCAAAATTTTAAGGAGGATTATGTTTTTCCCTCAGCTAATCCTTTAACCACCAGCTATCTAACAACTCTTGATGAATAGTTGAAGGAGGAGGCAATTTATATCCACCCATTAATCTATATTTCCTTCTTTCTTCTACTATCTGTTTTACGAATTATTTCTTTATATCTACTGCTTTTCCCTCACCTGGCACTTGTATCATGATCTTTTTCCCCAATGCCTGTATCCATGTTGAAAAATATCTTACTACGTTTTTTCCTTGACTGCACTCTGGGAATAACCTTTCACACTTTCCTCTAGGCTCTTTTTCAAAATTTTCTATCTTCTTATTTTTAAATTCTTCGTACTCATTTATTGCTGCCATAGCCTGGTCTTCCGGACAATAAAATTGAGCGTTCCCTGTCAACTTGATTTTCGCTATATTTAATTTATGTTCTGGTACCCAATTATAAACTGTGCCAATTTCATCAAGTTTTTGAAAAAATAAAGTGGGATCTGTGGACCCATCATAGTGACCAACCTCACTTGCCAAACCAAATGATGCTTGAGCCATCTTTCTTTCTCTTTTAAGATGTCAAAATTTATTCGCCACTTAATATATACCCTCCTAGGTCTGAAATTTAAAATTTTTCTGATTTACGCAATTTTCAAAATGCAAAGGACATTAAATCAATGTATTTAAAAACTTAAATATCCTGTCGCACTTCATCAATTTATGTAAGGGTGTAAGGGTACCCTTTACTTTATCTTCATTACCATAACCAAATAATAAGAAAACGACTGCACCATCCAATTCCTATCGGAAAAAATGTTAATTAACTAATTACCAAGTAATATTTAAACCCAATACCGAATCTTACATAGTAATTCTTCCCCACAAGTTCGTACCAAGAAGGGCGAGAATAGAATGAGGGACTCAAGTTTTTTGATTCACAATAACCATGAAATTTACTCATAATAAATAGAATGAAAATAAAATGAAGATTAAAATATGAGTTTGCACTACTAGCTGCACTATCTTGATTAGATTAGAGTAAAGATGAATCTGAACCATAGTATAATTAACCAAATGTAACTAATGAGATTTTATAAAAAGAAAACGCTTTTTCATGGCCAAATGGAAAATATAGATCATACATACTCCTTTGACAAATGAAATGGACTTGCTTCTTTGGGATTTGAGCTGGGTAATCCTCTGCCGATGGTTGTGTCTCAAATGAGAAGAAAATTTGACCCCCCCCCAGTCCTCTCTTCTTTTCTGGTAAAGAGCTCGAGTGGGTAAGAAATTATAAATACATCTGTGTGGTGGTACATGCCAGGCTAAATTGGGGTGACCACGTCTCCTATGCAATAAATAGAGCTAAGAAGGGAAATTTCAGTCTAGTTGCTCTTCTGGGGTGAAACAGCGCCCTTGGAATGCATAACAAACTTTTGCTTCATAAGATGGTTATACGAGTCTATCCTCTTTATGGTAGGCCTGCCTGGGTTACAATATGCAAATCCAGATGGAAGGATCTCCAAACTTTCCAAAGCGTTACCCTGAGGACTATCGCCCAACTTGACAGGAGAGTCGCAACATATATTTCTATTGCTGAAGATTTCCATATACCTCCAATTGGTAGCTATGTCCAGGAGTCAGTGGAGAAGTTGCTTCCAAAGATTAAGGACCAACCCAATCCTCTGGTTGCAGATATTCTGGTGCATCTACTCACGTTTAGAAGTTTCCTCAGGCATAAACACGTCCTGGACATCAATTTCGACGACATCCAAAAGGCCATCTTTCCCGAATACTGGATCTCGTAGCTCCTCGTGCCCCTCGTCAATCACATATCAACTTAATCATCCTTAGAGGAAAGGACCCCATCTTATCCTCCTGTTTTTCGTATTTTTCATAGAATGGATAGCCCCTATGCTCTGTGTTGTATTGATTGAGTTATTAATTAACTAATTGGAAGTTATAATTTAATTTTTTGAGATTGTTCTCTTTACCTACAAGTGTAATTATCCCGGTTCTGGGTGACCTAACTGGTTTCATCTGGCTTCTTGCCTAGTTCAGTGTACTTCCTCTGGTTACTTCCTGGATGAGTATGTCAGTGAAAGCGTTGCTTTCAGACAGCTCGTTTTGTTTTCCCTGCGCTGTTCGAATGTCGGTAACTATCCTAACGGCAATGAGACTACACTCTACAAGGTGAAAGCTTCACTTGACGGACGATTGCCCATCACCAATTAAGGTAAGATCATATCGGAATTTGTTTTTTCATTGGTTTTCATGAAATTAAGATATTTGGTTTGACATTTCGGCTAAAATGAAATAGTTTTAAGTAGCGATGGGCTAGTATATACTTCTTTTTAAGTATATTTAGCACTGCTCAAAACATTTAAAGGAACACTTCTATTAAGCAGCGTGCAGAAGCAACTGCGAATAATATGACCAAAATCGCTGTATGTGATCATTAAAACACGGTTTATTTAACAATAGAATGCATTATTGAAAAAACTGGTGAAGAAACATACAGAAAAAACAGGAAACTGCAGGACCCCTGCCTAAAACAAAGTGAAATGTCCTTTGGGCGTTGTGAGGAGAATGCCCTGTTTCTTCCAGGGATCAGTTTTTGCACCACTCAGTAATGTGTATGCCTACCATGGGCTGCAGTAATGTCCATGCACCTTCGAGGCATGCTCAGTATCAGTCGACAGATCTGATCTTGGGGAAGCCGGTCCCATTCCTCAGTAAGTGCCTGGATGAGCTGTTGCAGGGTTTCTGGAGCTGAAGGGCGGTGTCTAATTCGCCTGTCAAGCATGTACCAAAGATGTTCAATGGGATTTAGGTCTGGACTCATTGCAGGCCACCTCATGGTCTGAATGCCATGCATCCGTAGGAAGTCTTGAGTGATAGCTGCAGTGTGTGGACGAGCATTAACCTGCATCAGAAGGAATCCAGACCCCATGCCATGTGCAGCAACAATGACATGTTCTTCCAGAATGTCACGAATGTAAACGTCAGCGGTCATTCGCCCTTGGAAGACCACAAGATCCGTCCGTTCGATTGACTATTGAGATGCCAGCCCAAACCATAATGGAACAACATCCCGTTCGGTCAGTCTCACAAACTGTTGCGTCAGTGTTTCGCTCACCACATCGTCTCCAGACACGTAGACGGTCATCACAGCGGGTCAGGAAGAATCTTAACTCATCTGTGAAGAGAACAGAATGACAGTGGCAAAGCTGCCAGGTGACATGTTGATGTGCAAACTCTAATTGCACTTGTATGTGCTGGCGGGTTAGCTTAGGCACTCGATTTGGTCGTCTGGCTCTCAAGCCAACTTCATGTAATCTGTTCCGGATTGTTTGATCTGAAACAGCTACCCCATTTGACATCTGCAGGTAATTTCTCAGGTCTCTGGCTGTTGAGGTTCTTCGGCGCAGAGCACAAGTCCGCACATAACGATCTTGATTGGCGGTTGTTGAGTGTTGGCGACCTTGCCCAGCTCTTCGTGTGTACTGGGCAGTCGCCTGGAATCGTGTCCACATTCGGGAAATGACGGAAGAGGACACATTGAGGGCATTTGCCACAGTCCAAAATGATTGACCCGTTTGGAGCAATGTTATGACTCTTGCAATTTCTTCTGCTTCCAGATGCCTTCATGGCATGTCAGAGCACTAACAACAACGTTCCCGGAATGCCTGCACTTTCTAATGTTCGACCGTTATCTCCAAGCAAAGAGTGTACTGGCATGTAACCACTTTGTTTTCCGGGGGGTTATATTGCTATGCAAATTTCTCAGAACATTTGGCAGCAAAATGTGTTGGCTTCAACCGTTTCCTATGAGGGAGATAGTAGGTTTCATGTTGCAGAAGATGAAATTGCTAAAAAATATTATTTACGCCCTCTGTAGGGGATTCTACAAGTGTTTCTTTAATTGATTTGAGCAGTGTATATTATATTTAATATAGGGTACACTAATGTAGCATATATAAAGATTTTATTGATTTTTTTGGATGACGAGATCATTCTATTTTAGTGACTGAGCTTTAGTGTTAACGTAAGGGACAGAATGTCAAGCTTTTCATTTAAAAGAAAAATTTGGCAACACTTTGAAAGACAAGATGCCGAAAATGGAACTTGCAAATATTGCCAAAAAACAATAAAACGTAAAGGAAACACATTAAATTTGAGGAAAGATTTAAAAATTAGCCATCATGACGTTTACAGAAACACCAAACGAAACCAAACAGGTTAGTGTTAAATGATATGTTTATAGGAATTATATTAATTCATTGTATATTCATTTTTTATGCGCATTGATATTATCTAGTGTTCGGAAAATACTCTTGAAGTTCAACAATGGTAGCCAAGAGAACAAGACTAGACCAACCCGAAATCCAGAATGTTTTATCCATCTTCAGCAGTTATCAATTAAATGGCACTAGAGACGTTGCCATAAAGAATGCTTTAACATACATGATTGTTAAAGATAAAATGCCGCTGCAGTCTGTCGAAAAACCTGGATTACGATGCTTGCTAAGTGTAGTTGCTCCATTATTTAAGGTCCCCAGTCGCAAATTAATAACTCTTAGTATTGATGAAGTATACGAAAATCTCAGAAAAGTCGTGAGGTGTGACCTGTCATCTAAAAAAGGAATTACACTTACCACAGATATCTGGACAAACATGAATACTACTACTAGTTACCTCGGACTTACAGCCCACTATCTCTCTGATGTTGAGAGTGATATCAGGATGAAATCTGCGGTTTTTGGAATTACAGAGATGAAGAGCTAACCATACGGCTGTGAATATCAGATAAACTTTGCTAGATGTTTGTAGCAAGTGGGGAATAACTCCAGAAACAGTAAATGCAATTGTGAGAGATGGAGCAAACAATATTGTTGCAGGTGCACTTACTGCTTTTCGAAAATCAAAATACCTATGCTGTTTTGCCCATACCATCAATCTGATATAATAAAGTATAGGATGCTTAAGCTTTAAAGTTCAAAATAATCGCGATTAATCGTTTAAAATGGTATGATTAATTGATTAATTAATCGCCTATTCTCATAAATCGCGATTACGGTTCATCGATTATAATCATATAATCGCCCATTCCTATTATAATCATATTATAAACTACATTTCGACAATCGACAATCGAACAGTGAAGTTTACATTTCTTCAGATAGGACGAAAGCAGCGCTTTCGCAAAGCTCATCGAACCACAATGAATTCCAAATGAAACACACTGAGGTAGTCAAGAAGCCTAACCAACCCAAGCGGTCTTCCATATTATACAAAAAAGAAAATAAGATTGATGATTGTCAGAAACAAAATACAAACGAAATAAAAAGAACAATGAGAAAGAAGATTATCACATCTTCCAGTAGTCCAGGACAGAAACGTTGCTGATGTCTTCAAAGTTGATGTCAGGAATGTGCCTCGATTCTCGATACTTCATATGCCACTTCATATCCATTGAGTTCTGCAGTATTCCAGTCACTAGTTGATTGTCGTGAATCTTCATCTTCTGCACTATAATCAAAAGGAGGTCCTGTATAAACTTTCCGATGTGGGCCTTTAAATCTGAAAGGATGGATTGGTTTTTCATGGTCCTTCTGTCAAGCAATAGCCTCAAATTTACATAAGGAATGACTTTAGCTCACTCCATCTGCTTCTACAGATAGTCGCCCGTGCAGGCATGCCATAGAGGAGTATGGTTCGAATAATCGACTTGTACAGAAGTAACTTGTTATCGATGCTGAGGGTGCTGTTGCAGCCCAGGAGAGCTATGAGACTGTACTTAGCCCTCTTTGCTTTGTTCAGAGCATAGGTCACGTGACGATTCCACGAGAGTCTTGAGTCGATGATAATGCCAAGATATTTGTAGTTGTCTACTCAGTCCATTTTCTTATTGAATAGAACAAGAGACTCAGGGGGACGCTTGAACTTTCTGTTGAAGTACACAGCCTTGCACTTTCCGATATTAAGATTCAGCTTTCTGCAGTTAAACCAGTCTTTGAACATCTTCAAGACGTGCTGTAGACAACTCATAATGTGAGTTGGCTTGTGTGCCCATGTCATAATGACAGTATTGTCATTACAATTTTTGGGGTTCGGAAATCATGCACAAAATAATTAAATAGCACGGGCCCGTGGACAGAAACTTGTGGGACACCATACAGCATGTCGCCTAGATAGATTTTCACCAACTTTAGCTTGGTAGGACCTGTCGGTGAGAAAGAATTTCAACATCAAAATCAAATCGGGAGGAAACCCATCTCTAGTCATCTTGTTGACAAGGCCACCATGCCAAAAGCTTTACTGATATCGAGGAATACCACTCCGCAGTTTCAGAAAAGGTTCAAGTGGGTGCTCAGGTCTTCTACGAGCCTCCATATCTGCATCTAACAAGAGTGGGCGGCACAAAAGTCAAACTGATCTTTCAAAGTATATCATTGGCGAGATAGTGGTCTTGGAATCTGACAAGGATCGTTTTCTCCAAAACTTTAGACATTGAGGGGAGCAGACTAATAGGTCGGTAGCTCGAGGGAATTGCTGGGTGTTTTCCCTGCTTGGGGATAATCAAAACAATATATTGTTTGCAACATGCAGGGAAGTAAGAAAATTTCCAGGAGTCGTTAATGATATTGGTGAGATAGTCAATAAAGTTCTTTTAGAGATTCATAAAGGCGTTATTGCTCACCTTGTCTCTTCCTGGAGCCTTCTTCTTTTTCAGTTTACTTATGATGGTGGCGATCTCTCCGGCCTCGATGTTGTTCTTCGTTAAAATTGCGGGACTTCATCAAAGTTGACAAAACCATCTTCCACACGCTGAGACATGATTTGGCTCTTGGAATTGATTAAAAGGAGTAACAAATTGCATTTCTAGTGAATCTGCAATGACTTGGGCCTTGCCCTGATCAGTTTTATAATGTTCCAGTTTTATAATCATAATCATTCTTATGAGAATAGAATCCCGAATAATTATATATTCTTATTTTGCTTATTTCAACCATTGATTTGTTTATTTGAACATTTTTGATTTGCTTGTTTATTTGAAAATTTCTGAACTGAAGACAAGTTATGGAGGAGAATTCATCCCTCTTTTATTAGATTTCTAGAATTGGATAAATAATTTTGTTAAAAGTTTAGAATCTCTTTTTCTGAGGGAAGGTTTCCCTCTTTCCGAGTTTGTTTATTGCTTAAACCAGGAATGCTTTAAGCATTCGTGCCCCTTTCTCTGAACATCTATGATAGGTTCTGGTGGGATGATTCATTGGATTTAGCACCTCCACTAAGGCAGCTAGAAGTCTCTATAAGTTACGACTGTTTATAGAAAGCGAGCTAAATTGAAGAAGAAGAACGAATCGTGGGGGTGAGGTTAAAGCATCTAAGGAAGAAAGTTTACCCCCAACGACAATTAAGAGCAGCAGAAAGCAGATTAATGACCCTCTCCCAGACAACACCCGCAGGATGTGAATCCCTTGCAGGTGGTTGTGAGACGAATTGGCGAGATGGGCTTTTATCTTCATTTTTGACCTCATGATTGAACCTCAAAATTCCAGATCTCTGACGACATAATCAATTGCTGATTGGTTGATTTCCAAACCCCATCTCGAACGAGGAACTCGTAATTTTCGGATAATCAGTGTTCTCTCAGACTCTGCACCATCTAGAGTACTAGCAGGTTTCTCCAATTCTCGCCCTCTCATGTGCGGGCGTACCAAAGCGTAAGCGGCGGGTTGGATCTTTTGTAATCCGACTGGTAGCAACCTCTTTGCTCCCTGTATCCGGGTCATGGGCGTCCGTCATGAAGGGAGTACCAAAATTCATTTAATTCTAATTTTTATTTTCTTTTTATTCCATTTCATGGTGCAGAAGTTATAACTTTAATTTTGCTCGGAAGCCGAGATTTTTTCAATGTTAGATATCTTACAGTTACGACCCAACTTAAATAATGACAGTTATCCCATAAAGTCAGTTAGTATTTTTCTCCCCAAAAATGACGCGACCATGACCTGAAATTCTCTACAAGCCAAAGAACACCTGCAGCTGATCAGCGAGCCCAAATTCTTAAGAAGCAAGACCATTTGATTCATCGAAAGAGTATGTATGGTCTATTTTCCCCCTTTTGGCCATGAAAAGCGTTTCCTTTTTATAAAATCTCATCGATTACATTTTGTTATTATATTATGGCTTAGTTTCATATTTACTGCAGCATGATCAAGTTAGTGAAGCTAGTAGGCAAACCCATATTTTAGTCTCCATTTTATTTTCATTCTATTTTTTTATTTGAATAAATTTCATTGTTATTGTTAATCTAAAAATTGAGTCTCTCTTTCTAACTCACCCTTCTAAGCACGATCCTGTGATGGGAGAAATACTACATAAGATTCGGTATTGGGTTTGTAATATTAATTAATATTTTTTCCTATAGTAATCGGGTAGTGCAGTCGTTCTTAATCTTATTGGATATGGTAATTAAGGTGAAGTAACCGGACCGTTACATAAATTGACGTAGTGCGACAGGATATTTGAGTTATTAAATAGTGATTTAATTTTCCTAGTATTTTAAAAGTTGCGTAAATCAGATAAAAATTTAATCTTAAGACCTAGGAGGGTATATTAAGTGGCAAATTAATTTTGACATTTTAAAAAAGAAAGAAAGATGGCTAAAGCATCTTTTGGTGTGGCAATTGGGTCATTATGATGGTTTTACAGATTCCACAAAAGATAATAGAGTGATTTGGCAAGGAGCCAAAGGGTAGAAGTGAAAGATTATTTTCTGAATGTCACCAGGAAAAAGGAGAAACTGTTAGAGACTATGCTACGCCAATTCAGGCACTGGGAAAGAAAACAATGATTCACGTGGAGGGGGTAGGCCAAGATGCAGATGTTAAAATATCATTCGCCAAACATTTATTGGAGGAAAAAATTAAAGTTAAATTCTTAGAGGGCTTGCGACCTACTTTACAGAAAACCGTATTATTCAGAAAACCGGATTATCTGGAAAAAGCTATTAATTATGCACAAGAAGAGGAAGAAATTGAACTAAGGTTCGCGACGGGAAAGTATGGGCTAAATTCAGTAAGAAAAAGTGACGTGGAACTAATAGAAGATAAAAAGAATTTAGACATCAACGTGTTAATCAGTAAATGAGTGGAATAAAAGAGAGGAAAACACTAATCCACATAAAATATATATTTTATGTGGATTAGTGTTTTCCTCTCTTTTATTCTAACGTCTGTCCACAGTATCTGGCTCCATTTATTTAGAGTAAATGAGTGGATGAAATGATAAATTTCAAATTAGGAGAATTAAACAAAAGTTCACGAGAATAGCCGCCTGAAAGAATAGAAACGGGAGTAACAGTAAGAGAGCCACATAGGTGCGATCATAGACAGCAGGACAATAGAAAAAAGCATGGGAATCTAACAGTTATAGACGGAAGAAACAATGTACATGGAACGCGAACGGATATTGTTTGTTTTAGCTGCCATAAACCCAGATACACGGCAAATATGTGTTATAATCAGAAATGTAGAACAATGAAGTGTTTTTATTGTCATCGCGAAGGTCACACCCAATGTTTTTGTCGAACATGGCTAAGGGCTCAGGAGGAGCAAACTAAAACACCTGTGAATGAACAAAATAGATCGAATCAGAGTAGGGAACACGCTACTCAGCCAAAAAACGTTCAGAACTCCTCCCCCCCACAGACAGGAGGAGGACAGTAAAGAGTCAAGCTGCTCAATTACTCGTGAGTAATAACTCAGGACCTAAAGGATTAATCGTTTCAGGGAATGCAGGGCCATTCACCATTAAATTTCTCCTTGATAACAGATCTAAGGTAACTCTGCATGATGCTAATACTTAGAGCATATGAAAAGCTAATAGGTATAAAGTAAAAAATGTTAATAGACCAGAAATAAAATTATAATTTTACATGCTACATTTGGAAACGAAGAAGTGATGTTTCTTATCATGCCAGCCTAATAAGGGATATGTTACATAAATTTGGGTTCATAATTGATTCATGCAATTTTGCATGATGAAATAAATACAATTCCTTTCGAAGGGTCATGGAAGAAGCGACGAGTTAAGAAAAACACGTGTAATTTAACTGCATTTGAAGAACAAATAGAGGCTATTCCTGTACGCTGCAAAAGAAACGTTTCTATTCCTCCCTATTCAATAGCAGTTTTCGAAGCTAAAATTAAGGGCAAATCACTAAAAAATAGAATTGGCATATTGGAACCTAGAGAAATTGAAATAGGTCTTATTGGTGCTAAGGTTTTGGCAAAACTTTCTAAATTTAACACCATTCTTGTTCGTTTGATGAATTATTCTGAGAAATTAAAAAGGAAAAATTTCAGGAGAATTATATGGAGCTGAGGAGGAGGAAGTTGAATTCAATAACATTATTGATATGGGTATGGAGGATAAAATTGATAGAAACGAATTTTTGAGCATGTTTAAATTAGATCATTTGGAGCGCTAGAAGAGGTTATATTTGCATATTTGGATGCATTCTCGAAATTTGAGTTTGATTTGGGAAAATGTAAATTAGTATATCATACTATACCTCCAATTGCACAACAACCTTACTGTATTCCTTACTCACAAAGAGATGCCATGAACAAATTACACTGGCGGGAAAAAAAATCCCAGCACCACGAAGGACTTGTGTTAGATTAATGAAATTTGGACAGTATATTCAGCTATGGTATTTATTCTATTGATTCAAGTTTCAAGATTACAACTTATAGGGGGTGCCACCAGTGCCACCCTATACATGCAAATGAGACATTCCAATGACAGATATAAAGGCGATCAGATGAACATCTGTGTCACTTCAGACATTTGTGGACTTGTGATAGAGTATGTAAAACATGCCTCGAAGGCGACTGCAACGTAAATATGGGCAGCAAACCCAATTCGAACGAGGACGTGTAGTGGGCCTTCGAGAGGGTGGACTTTCGTTCCGTGCATTTGCAGAACGCATGGGTCGAGACATTGCCATTGTGTACAACTGTTGGCAGCAATGGTCCAGGGAAGGCAGGATTACCAGGATCTGGACGACCCCCGGCCACTGGAGACAGGGTTGACCAGTGCATCTGTAGAATGGCTGTGGCAAAACAGACAGCATCTGCAGCGGACATTCGGGCTGCTGTGGCACCCAACGTCACACCACACACAATTCGGAACCGTCTCCTGGCCAGGAACCTCCACTCCAGGTGCCCTGTGGCATGTTTGCCTCTTACCCCTCAATACCGTGTGACACGTCTTCAGTGGTGTCAAGCCAGTGCGACTTGGAGGGCAGAATGGAGGTATGTGGTCTTTACGGATGAAATTCGTTTCTGTCTGGGTCAGAGTGATGGTCGCACAAGGGTCAGGAGGAGGAGTGGGGAAGTTCTGTTACAGAGCTGTATCCGTCATCGGCATACTGGCACCACCCCTGGCATTATGGTATGGGGAGGGATTTCCTATAACAGCAGGACACCACTGGTGGTTATACTAATCACCATGATGGCAAATGTTTACATTCGGATGGTTGATAAACCCACTGTGCTGCCATTCATGGCTGGTATGCTATTTGGGCTTTCCAGCAGAATAACGCTCAATCCCACACTGCCGGTGCAACCCAACGTGCCCTTCAGGGTGTCCACATGCTACCATGGCCAGCACAATCACCAGATCTGTCGCCCATAGAGAACGTCTGGGACATGGTCGGACGCCGTGTCAGAGCTCTTCCACAACCAGCAAAAACTGTCGCTGATCTGACCATCCAGGTACAACAGGCATGGAATGCCATACCACAAAATGACATTCAGCATCTCTATGACCATATGCATGCACGTGTGCAGGTACTAAAGTCCGTGCTTTTCATCATGTACAGGGTAGCGCTGGTGGCACCCCCTATAAGCTGTAACTGTAACCTTGAAACTTGAATCAATTGAATAAATACCATAGCTGAATATACTGTCCAAATTTCATTCATCTAGCAGAAGTCCTTCGTGGTGTTGGGATTTTTTTTTCGCCAGTGTAGTTGATAATTTGTTGAAAAACGGCGTGTTCCGTTACAGCTGATCGCCATGGTCCACACCAGCATTATTGGTTAAAAAAAGAAAGATGGAACTTACCGTTTTGTAGTAGATTATCGAAAATTATTAATACTGTTACCAAGATAAATGAAACATATCACAAATTGGAAATTCAAAATTCTTTTCTGTTTTAGATGCCAATCAGGGTTATTTTCAATTAGAAATAAATTCAAACGAGAAAACCACATCTAGAGGTTTGTATCTCTATCTCGTTGGTATCGATGACATCGAACACCCTGGGGAACCCTAAAGACCAAACACGTCCTATATCACAATCTGGAACATACGAAATCGCCTGTAGTGTATGCCAGAAAGTTTACCGAGGGGCAACTTGCAGGCAGGTCCGGACTAGATTCAAAGAGCATAATGCCCACGCCTGGTTCGGCCACCCGAATAGATCAGCAGTGGCAAAGCATATGCTTAACACCGGACACGACATACTTCTACAAGGATACCGTTTGTTGAGACAATTCAGAAACAAGAACGCTTTGGACGCCTATGAGACGTTGGAGATTTCCAAGAAGGACCCCGACCTGTTATTAAATGGAGACGCAGGCCCGATATAAGATTCAACACTTATCAAATTGCTTAAAGAGTCAAGTTAATTTTCCATATTTCTTAATTTTGTATCATTGTTTATCTTTTACTTTCTTTGATTTTATTATTTATCTAGTTATTCATTGTAATTTTAATAATCGGCATTCGGTATCGATTGTAACGATTGTTTGCGACCAGGAGGAAGTATCTCTACTTGGTCCGCGCTTCTGATGTTAAGAGATTGTTTTCCCCCATTGGTCTTTTTATTTTGTAATTTATATTTGTACCTTTTTATTAGATAATGGCCACTCCAGCCCTTATATATATTCTCTGTAATTCAACCAAACTCTGTATCGGCATTGAATAATGAACTCAATGAGTTCGAAATACGTATATGCTTAATAAAATTCTTTTGTGGACAAAAGGTTGTCGTCAGTTGGTCACATATTACTGTTATTGACCGTGAATTATCGTTGAAAGCAGTTAACTTTTTTGACAGTGCCATTGGATGTTGAACGTTGAACTATTGGGATGTAATCAGGTTGACTGGGATGATTGTTTTTTGTTTCATCAATAAAATGATCACTGCATACATACAATTTTGAGGTGGGCATCCATTCGTCACCTGTTAGGCAATCAGATGTTAAGCAGGGTTCTTAGAAACCACTTTTGCAAGTGATAAAGGCGTAAGAGATTGGAGTTCATAGCAGATCCCCAAAATTGGACTCCGTAGCAGAGGGCCGAGTGTATTAAGGAGTTATAAAGAATGCTGTGGAACATATTGTTCAATCATAAGTAAATTATGATACTGAATTAATATTTTATATGATTAAAAACAAATCTTAAATTTTTCGCTTCATAAACTGGATCATATCTGCCTCCATTTAGTTTCCTATGGCCTAGACGGGAACTTGTCGAAATGAATTTGTTTTTCCTGCTTTTTTGGCAGTTTTATACCTATTACCACATCCTACTATACGGCAGTTATTTGACATGTTTAATATTAATTGGTATACCTATAATATAGCACAAAAGCAATAACCAATCTATTTTTGCCTTTTGTTTTACCTTGTGCATGCATGTAAACAAAGGCGCTCTCCCGAAGCTAATGCAAGAAACGCTCACCAGAGTCCGCACACTTTGCGCTTGCACCTAGCTTATAGCCAGAGGGCTAGACCCCCCCTCCTACTTCCATCCTTGAGGACAAAGTCTCTGATAGGAATCGAACTGGAAAAAAACGTTGTTAAGATTTAAAATAATCCTATGTAGCATTGTTTTATTTGCTATAATAAGATGATATAATCATGATACTAAACATTTACTAGAATATTAAAGGTTATCTTTCCTGTTATATGCTAGGACTAAAGCCCTAAGACCATCGAATATTATCATTTCCAACTTGAATTTTACCTATACATTAAATATTAAGCCTATATAAAATTTTTATTTTACCCATATTGGAATTCTTTAACTATATTTATAATATTATGCACATATCTAAGCAGTGAAATCGTTTATGAAGATGAACAGGAACGCTAGCATGAATCACATGGTTACAGAAATTTTATTTTTCTGACAGGCTAAAACCAGACAAAGCTTCAATTTATGAAGAAATATCTGCTTTTAAATCTTAGAATACTATGAAAACATTATGCTTAAGCATTATTGATACAGATTAAACAGTTTTAAGCAACGAATGACAAAGTAGCCAAGGATTACTGATATTCGTAGCCTGCAAGTGCGTTACGAAAAATAGCCTATTTTTTCAATATTTTTACAATATAATTCATTTATTCATGCGAATGTACCTTTTTAAATAGATATTTCAATGTTTAGAAGACATTTATTTGATATAAATGTTGAAATTTCATTATTAAATCTAAATTTTATTTTTCCGCACATTTTGAATAAAGAAATTATTAAGACATTGCCTTGAAATCGATACTATTGAAAGATATCTTAACTCTAAATCACATTATCTATTATACAAACTTGATATTAACAGAATTATACAGTGGGAAGTATTTTTATTCACATAAATTTACACAAAGAAAAAGCCATGCGTTCTTCAGCCTTTTGACAGCTCCGACGCGATAAGACCGTTAAAATTTTCCTGACCTTTCTATATACATATTACTTTAAAACTATGTGAATAATTATAAAATTTACTGCTATTTAATCGCGTTTATTTATCACGAAAAAGAAAAGAAAAAATTTCGTTAATCACCATTGAATAGAAGAATGGAACCACATCTACCTAGCCTAGCTTTCTGGGCCACCTGTTAACCCTGTAAAGACTGCACTTGGAACAACAAGGAATGCTTCTGCAGTAAAGTAATTGCGCAGTGAATATTAATTAAGCAGTAGACAAAATAAAATATTAATGCTACTCTGCCTAAATATTCATAATATACATAATAAATTCCTTTTAGAAGTTTAAAAATAATTTCAGAATTTTTCAGAAATATTATTTTCCTTTGAAAAACTTAATTTCCACCAATGACAAGTGAATAACATAGATCGCAAGTTACCTGTTGAATTACAGTGTTTTGTAATGACTTTAGGGCAGTTTTCACTTAGAAGACAGTAATTTTCAATAAGTTTAGCGCAATTTTCATTTAGATTAAGGCAGATTTCACTTACATTAAGGCATTTTCCATTAATATTACAGCATTTTGCATTTAGAAGACAGCAGTTTTCAATAACTTTAGCACAATTTTCATTTAGATTAAGGCAGATTTCATTTAGATTAAGGCGACTTTCATTATTATTACAGCAAATATTTACGAAGAAAATGTAATTTACTTTAAAAATGAAAAAAAAATTACACAAGTATTTCTTGAGAATTCCTGTATTAAAAAACTATGATGGAAAGCAAATAAGAAGGGATTCATTTAAACTGATGGTAGAGATGAAATAAAACAAATTACTATATGTTGGACCTTCAACAGAGTTGAAGAAATTATATTCCAGCAAATTATATTCTGTAGAATTATATATTGTTGTATCAGTTAAATAAACACTCCATTCGAAAACAAAGCAACATAAAATTTTCCACCTTTACAAAATTTCGTTTCCTTTTCGTTACACTTCATTTCCTTTTCCATGACCTTCTTTTCATTTTACCACGTCTATTGGAGGAGATAACCATGATATTACATTTTACTGGTCATATTTAATTTCTAGTGCTGCGCGATTTGCAAAAAACATTCGATGTTCAAACCAGCGTGGCCATATGTAGCCCTTTGGGGGCTACTGTAGCCCTTTTAAACCCCAAAAAATGACCGTAGCCCTCAACGTAGCCCTTTTCAAAATGTAGCCCTTTCGTAGCAGTTTTTTTGTATTTTCTCGAAAAGATTTTTTCTTATTGCTGGAAAATAAATTTAGTGACGATTTAAATTAAATCAGGGATAGAATCAGAAAGAGGACGAGACGAGAAGATCAATGGTCACCAGAGGCGTGATTACGTTCTTATATTGGATGCAGAGAATTCCTGATCTGTCTGTGCAAGGAAGTAAGAAAGAGACTGCCTTTTGAAGAAGTCATTTACCAGAAGCTATAAATTCTTTCTCCAGAGAATGCCATCAATGGAGCAACTGCATCAATATTGCCAATCCTTGCTCATTTCCCAAATATATTCCCATCGAGCATTCATCAAGCAGTTGATGATGAATGGCGACAAATACCCTTCTGCACCAGTGCAACTGAAGTGGTTAAGGCAAATCCGACTATTTCACCTGAAGCGCTCTGGGGGAAAATAAGTCAACGGCATATTCGACATCGTATGCTAAACGTACTAACGTATTCGTCATGGAACCCGCGCGTGTTCGTCATCGCGAGTGCGCGCACTACCAGGCGTTTTAGTTACTGTTAAAGAGCCAACAGGTATAAAAAATAATTGAATTCTGTATACGGTTTAAACTGACATTGAAATCTACTGTGTAATGATCGATTTCGGCATGTTATGTTATGATGGGTTTTATTTTGAGCAGTAGGCTTACTATTCATGGTAACACGGGTGAGGTGAACATCCCACTTTCGTGCTCTTTCCTGTTTTTCATGACACACAAAAAATGCACTACACTTTTTTCACCGATGGCACTGAGGGACGTCACTAGATGCATTTAGTGTGACATGTCGAACGCGCTCCAAATGAAATTATCGGATGGAAAAGGTTTGGCTTTTTATAACTTATCAAAAGTTATGTTTGCTCTACTTAGCATTCCAGTGAGCAATGCTGACTGTGAAAGAATATTTTCAGCAGTTTCGTTAATTAAAACAAAAAATATAAACAGGTTTAATACAGAGGGACTAAAAATAACTACAAATTCATAGCCGATTCTAAAATGCTGAGCAGATTTAATTCAAACATGTATGAAAACTTAGATTCTGTTTATGGCGATTTCAATGAATAAAGATTTGCAAAATTTCCCCAAATATGTAAGTTGTAGTTTCAATTCCTTTTACTTTTTCTCCATGAAAAAATAAAAATTTGTCCATATGTAAGTTGTAGTTTTTTTCTCTACTTTTCCTCTATATGTAATTTTTTTTCGTAATTTTTTCCGTAATAAAATTTCTCTACTTTTTCTCCATATGTTAAAGGTTTAGTTTCGATTCCTTTTATGGCGGTTAACTTCCCATAATGCAGGTAGCCCCAGGTTGGGAGCGCCACCGTAGCCCCGCCTAGCCCTATTGGGGCGCCACTGTAGCCCCGCGTAGCCCTATTAGGGGTGCCACCGTAGCCCTCCGTATTTTTTACATCTGGTCACGCTGGTTCAAACACATCGATGTTTCCAAAAACATTCGATGTTAAATCGATTTTGGAATCGATATAAGATATGTTAAAAAAACTTCAAGTGCAGTGTTTATTTTATGAAATAATACTTCCTAGCTAATTTGTCTCAAATTTCGTCTATTTTAACTTGTATTTTTGATTAAAAATTAAACAAAATTTACACATTTCATCAATTTAAAAGTCATTTTAAGTTAATTTTTTGTTTAAAAACAAAGCAAAATTTACATTTTTTCGGCTTATTGCATTACTAGTTCACCCAATCAGGCGTATAACAATTAACAACATCGATAATGCAGTAGCAGGAAAAACATCGATGCCAACATCGATGTTATAAAAACATCAATGTGTCGATGTTCAACGTCGATATCGCGCAGCACTACCAATAATAGAGGAGGTCATAGAAAATGTTTAAAAACATTAAAAATTACCGTCATCTTTTCTCATGGCTGCAAAATACATAACTTTACGTATTTTAAATTTAACCATTTATGCCTTCTTATGTAATGCTGGCTTGTGCAAGGCATACAAGGAACGAATCTGCCCTTATTCTATAGTGTTGTTCCATGCCAACATTTCATAATCGTTTGCTGTATTATCGTATTTTTATAAATCATACTGTAAAAAGTAAACATGATGATTAATTAGTATATTCTTTGCCTTAATGTTAAAGAAAACTGCCGTTTTCTAAATGCAAACTACCTTAAAGAAATGAAAATTGCCTTAATTTATGTGAAATCTGCCTTAATCTAAATGAAAATTGCGCTAAAGTTATTGAAAACTGACGTTTTCTAAACGCAAAGTGCCTTAATCCAAGTGAAAATTGCCTTAACCTAAATGAAAATTGCCGTAAAGTCATTGCATAAAGCTGTATTATGCCATAAAAATTTCAGATAATCTAATTTATTTAAATATATCCAGATGCAAATAATTATTATGCAGGAACACTTAAAATTATTTATAAAGAGGTGCACAACGAATTTTATACTATTGCAATATATTTTTTTTCTTTCTGGTGTTCATTTAAGAATTCTGTTATGAGGAGGTCACGTGACTCATCCACCATTTCCCCCTTGAAAATCAAAGTGGGCCAGCCCAACCAAGATAAGGGAACCCTTCTCCTGTTGTGTTTGAAAAGGATTAAGATAACAGCCTAAAAACCTTTTAAACAACTTTCCAAATGAAAAATAAACTGAGGAATGAAACAAGATAATTTAAAATAAAATGAATTAAATATAATA
Source organism: Rhysida immarginata (assembly GCA_023313115.1). Taxonomy (NCBI): domain Eukaryota; kingdom Metazoa; phylum Arthropoda; class Chilopoda; order Scolopendromorpha; family Scolopendridae; genus Rhysida; species Rhysida immarginata. The sequence continues at coordinate 791,274 of JAHWFO010056153.1, forward strand.
GTGACTTAAAACAGATGGTGTCACTAAATTTTTTGACAAAGAAATAATATAATAAATACAGAATTAAATAAATTTTTTTTATCTACATATAATCACTAAGAATTTTTTTTGAACGTTTATTAATCAATCACCTACCCTATAGAGAATTATAATTACATTCTTACTCCATCTAGGGGGAGATTAGTAATATTATAGCAAATTAAAATAGTGTTTATAGAATTTAAAATCACAATTGAATGATGCTCGGTTCACACTGAGTCAGCAAGGCGGCAAAGTGACGAAGCGGCACCCGTTGACGCATGTGCACTACGCCCAAGGCCAGCTAGATATAGGTCAAATCAAGTGCCGCAGGCGGCAAAATTGAAATTTGTTCAACTTTTGCCGGTTGCCGCTCTCAGCAAGGTTAAGTTCATCCAATCACGTTCGACTACTTGAGCACGTGATCAAAAGAATGATGGCTGCTCACAATTTTATAGTGAAATAGAATAAAGATAATGCACTTTATTTTGTAAATGTGAAATTATAAATTGCTCCTTTAGCTTTTTATATTGTTAAATAGATATGTTTGTTTAAATTTTATTTAGATAATTCAATTGTAAATTATCAAGTTTTAGAACGGAAACATGATCACGAACTTGGTTTTCGATCGCTTCGATTGGAAATATTGCCGATCGATGTTGGCGACAATCAAATTTAAAATAATCTTGAAGACTTTTTATACATACGAGAAAAATATGCTTACTGAACAAATATAAATATAACTAGAGTGTTATTTGTATACTCTGTTTTGCTATGTTTTAATTATGCTTTCTCAGTGACACAGAATTACTGTTGAAGTTCTTTGTAACGAACTCTGATATAAAAAAATAAACGAAATAGTTCGGAATTCCCAACTGTGCCAATTGGCCTTTCAACAGTGATATAACAAATTCTGAATTTTCTCAGATATAGCAAATTTCGGATACTAGCAATTTCTATGGACAATGAAGTTCGTCCAAAATTTTTACTGCAATAACTAAAGATCGAAACGATGCCGCCATTATATCTCTCTTCCCTTGCAGCTTCTCTCGTGCTGGTCCAGTGGGAACAACTCGCGGCAGAGGAGGCAGGAGGGGGGAGGCAGAAAAAGCCACTTCGTCGCTTTGCTGCCTTGCTGGCCCAGTGTGAATGGGGCATAAGGGATTAACCAGAACCATTTTAATTAAAAAATTTTTTGCTTGAATTTGATGCCTGATGACAAGCTATTTATTATGATAATTAAGCTATGATATTTAAGAAGTGTTATAACCAAATAAAAACACTCTTGAATAATTCTAATAGGCTGTTTATTCTAAAAGTTATTATGATTATAATCATACAGAATACAATGAAAACATATTAACATAAATACAAATGTTTAAGCCTTATTGTTGTCACTAAATAAAACATTCTAAAGGCTTGGTTTGAGGAAACCCTTTTTGTCGTCAATTATTTTTTTATTTTACATGAAAAGACTAGGAGTTGAAATTCTAAGGTCTCTTTTGGTTGATTATTGTTCAGCCATTCTATAATTACTTGCTTACATTGAGCGCAGGCATGCTCAGATTTTTTGTTGTTGTTTACATTCATTGATGGGTAGACCTACAAGTCACCCTTTTCTTTCATTCTAATAAAACCACAGCTGCCCTAGTTCCGCATTTACTTATTTAATACCTTTGTGATAAAGTCTCGTTTTTAATAACAGCATATGCTTAGACATCTTTGACTCACATTGCATATATTATTGAACCATGTCTGACAATTGGGAGTGAATAACTTTACTTTATTTATATATGTATTCATTATAGACATTAAGCACAATTTGTCGTTGTATACAAGCTTGTGATTGGTAGTCACGTGGGAATATTAATCTTTGTCCTAAACTGGAAACTTGTTATTTGTGTAGAGAAAAGTATATATTTTGTAATTACACTGGAAATATTAACCCAAAAACCTATTTAAGATAAAGAAAAACTATTTTAAGCTGAATTGATTAGTGAATACACTAATGGATTATTTGGCAAGTTTCATGAACATTGACGAGTGAAATTCTAGTCTATAGACATGGAAAACTGATAATGAATGATAGCTTAGGTAATTGAGATTTTTTTCCCATTTCATAGTGGAAGGCTTGTTTGAGCTCGTGATCACGTTTCAAGGAAAGAGTTTATGCAGTAAAAATTTTTTTGTATGCCAGTGATATTGATGTTTATTTGTTATGATTAAATCGTCTTTGAACTCAATTGTCTCTATACGAAAACATTGCCATATTTCATATACGGAAATTAATCAAACATATTTTGAAATCTTGTTGTTGATATATTTGAGCACAGAAGTTGGATTTTGCTTGAAACTTACTAGGACTGATAGACATTTTACGGAGGCTAAGAACTTGTTAGACATAATTTTGAATCTGATCTCGACCTTGATTATTTGAAACATTTTTTTTTGTGTGCAAGGAGTTTAATGATTCTGATTGACAGTATGCGTCCTAATAATAGCCCGATTTGTATTGTGAAACTCTGGACAGGTATTATAAAGGTGCAGAAACTATCTCCTGATCTTTAAATTACACATTATATTGATCTTATATGAATCAGCTATATGACTACAACTATTAGGTTATTGTTATCACTTAGCAAAGATTTTTCAAGGATATTGCTAAACATTTTAATGACGTTGTTTGATACTTCTTTTAAAGTATATGATAATACTGAAAATTAATTTTTTTTTCTTATCGAGAAACCTTAATGTTTTAATGAAGGTTTACATAGTTAAACAGAACATTTTGTTTGATTTAAATTAGGATTTCCTTGTGACATAGTTGAATACAACACCTTCCATAAGTAGTTTAGTTAATAGTGTACGTTTCATATCTATCTTTGGTAGAACGCTTGGCCATAAAAATTTTTTTGGGGAAAAAGATTTTACTCTTTCCAGCCTGTCCGAAGCAGACAACCACTTATCTCTGACCACATTCATCAAGAGATGACTGCACTACAAGGATTGATGGATCTCCACGCATCCCGATACCCATCATGTTTTACAATGATTCTACGGAAACTGCCACTAGACTAATTTCAAGTTGGTTCTGCTCCCAGCCAAATAATTTGGTATTGGTTAGAGCAGGACATCAAGACGGTTGGAAGAACTCACAAAGATGGAACTGATCCTTTCTTTTCTTCCTCCTGACTTGGTAAGACGATGATGGCGGAAAAGTTACGAGTGAACTGGTGACAGTTCATTAAATAGTGTTTGACAGATAGGTGAACAATGAACTCATCAGACTGGTTGGTGTAAAATGGATGGACCTGATGGTAAACAGTGGTATAAATTTGTGACAGGTGCATTTAAAATTCCTGTTTACGTTACTACTTGTTACTAAAATCTTTCCAAAAAATTCTACTTAAGTCCTACTGTAGGCAACAAAAGGTCAATATTAATTAAGTTTTCACATTCTTTTATTGACCAAGTTGCTAGTTTTAAAGTGTCCATATTATATCTTAAGGACCATATTTCAAAGAACTGTGTTTGGTTAAAATACTTAGAACAACGAACTTTAAGCCAATTCCAACTATTATACTATTCTGGACTTAGAATATTGTATTCTTTATCTAAATACCAAGTGAATTTCAGCTAAAATCATTAATAAGTTATGATTGAAAGTGACACATGAAATTGATTTTTTATGATAATTGCTAATATTCTAATCATACCTGAGATATGTTATTAAGAAGTTTTATTTTATACCTTTGAAAATCTTATTCATATTGCTATTCCCTTAAATGTAACTTTGTACTCTATCTAAATATTTACTATACCCACTAAGAGTTCACCAGTTAAGTGATAATTATGTTATCTATATTTCTCATGAATATTCTTGAACATTGAATACCTACAAAGTACTAAGTAATTATTTTATGTATTTTTACTATAGTATGACGATTACTTTAAATATCACATATTAACCATTATATACAGTAAGATGGTTTTTATCTTGGTCCAGAGGTGGTCATACTGCTCTTGCGACAATCACTCTGAAACAGAAGCAACCTGAAGACAACAAAGAAGTGAAAAAATGGTTTCAGAGGAAATCCATTTTTTAGAGAAAGGGGGTATTGTGAAGTTCCAGTTTTATAATCATAATCATTCCTACGAGAATAGAATTCCGAATATTAATTTATTCTTATTTTGCTTATTTCAACCACTGATTTGTTTATTTGAACTTTTTGAACTGAAGACAAGTTATAGAGGAGAATTTATCCCTCTTTTATTAGATTTCTAGAATTGGATAAATAATTTTTTTAAAAGTTTAGCATCTCTTTTTCTGAGGGAAGGTTTCCCTCTTTCCGAGTGTGTTTATTGCTTAAACCAGGAATGCTTTTAGCATTCGTGCCCCTTTCTCTGAACATCTATGATAGGTTCTGGTGGGATGATTCATTGGATTTAGCACCTCCATTGAGGTAGGTAGAAGTCTCTATAAGTTTTGACTGTTTATAGAAAGCGAGCCGACTTGGAGAAGAAGAATAAATCGTGGGGGTGAGGTTAAAGTATCTAAGGAAGAAAGTTTACCCCCAACGACAATTAAGAGTAGCAGAAAGCAGATTAATGACCCTCTGCCAGACAACATCCGCATGATGTGAATCCCTTGCAGGTGGTTGCGAGACGAATTGGCACCTATACATGAGTCCAGAAACGGGATTTTAGTTACATTTTTGACCTCATGATTGAACCTCAAAATTCCAGATCTCTGATGACATAATCAATTGCTGATTGGTTGATTTCCAAACCCCATCTCGAACGAGGAACTCGTAATTTTCGGAGATTCAGTGTTCTCTTAGACTCTGCACCATCTAGAGCACTAGCGGCTTTCTCCAATTCTCGCCATCTCATGTGCGGGCGTACCAAGGCATAAGCGGCGGGTTTGATCCTTCGTAATCCGACTGGTAGCAACCTATTTGCTCCTTGTACCCGGCTCACGGGCATCCATCATGAAGGGAGTATCAAAATTCTTTTAGTTCTAATTTTTATTTTTTTTTATTCCATTTCATGGTGCAGAAGTTATAACTTTAATTTTGCTCGGAAGCCGAGATTTTTTCAATGTCAGATATCTTACAGTTACGACCCAACTTAAATAATGACAGTTATCCCATAAAGTCAGTTAGTATTTTTCTCCCCAAAAATGACGCGACCATGACCTGAAATTCTCTACAAGCCAAAGAACACCTGCAGCTGATCAGCGAGCCCAAATTCTTAAGAAGCAAGACCATTTGATTCATCGAAAGAGTATGTATGGTCTATTTTCCCCCTTTTGGCCATGAAAAGCGTTTCCTTTTTATAAAATCTCATCGATTACATTTTGTTATTATATTATGGTTCAGATTCATAGTTACTGCAGCATGATCAAATTTAGTGAAGATAGTAGTGCAAACTCATATTTTAATCTTCATTTTATTTTCATTCTATTTTTTATATGAATAAATTTCATTGTTATTGTTAATCTAAAAATTGAGTCTCTCTTTCTAACTCACCCTTCTCGGCATGGTCCTGTGATGGGAGAAATACAAGATAAGATTCGGTATTGGGTTTTAATATAATTTGGTAATTAATTAATTAATAACAGTTTTTCCGATAGTAATCGAGTGCCACAGTCGTTCTTAATCTTATTGGATATGGTAATTAAGGTGAAGTAACCGGACCCTTACAGTTTGCAATATAGTCACCTTATGGTGTACAGAGTGGAGGAAGCGTATTATTCTTCTTATTCTGTAAAGCTCTGACCTTACTGCAAATGGAATTGTCACAAGCCGACAAGCTTTTGTGTTTGTCATTCCATCTAGCGTCGCGAAGCGCTTTTATCTCCTCTTGGACTCGAACTAGCCTGTTGTACTTGTTTTTGAGCCAAGGTTCACGATAACGTTGCCATAATCTACAGGTGCTGTTTCTTTCAGCAAATAGGCTAAACTACACTTGAAGCTTCTCGCCCTTATATACAGAAAGTATGTTACAAATGAGTAATATAATTGGATAAAATATAACGAATGGCAAGATAAAAGCAAAGAGTAATATAATCTGGTTACAATGAAGGTAGAAGCAAAATAAATAGCATAAGTGGACGTTGATTGGATAAGAATGAAAAGTAAAATTCTCTCGAGATTTTTTTGTATAATTCCCTGACTTTTCCCTGACTTTTCCCAGTTTTCTCCGTCTCTAATCACCATAGGTACATTATAAAAGATAGAAATACACTAACTGGATTAAAGCAGAAAAATAGTGATTGGATAATGAATAACAGACTAATATAGAATAAAAAATAATAAAAAAAGATAGATATAAACCAATATAGAAGGGCTGATCCGCAAACAAATAAAATGACAAAATACAAAAAGAAAATTACATTAAATCAGCGACGGAATTAAGAATGGAAAGAATGGTATTGGAATGGTATTACTGAATGACCTGACAGTTAAGTAGGTGGTCAGGAGACCAGTTCTTGGCTTTGAAAATCTCTATGAATTTCAGATTTGCGGTTATAAAAGGATCATTACAAAAGTGAAGAATGGACATCACTTCTCTACACTTCTTAGGTGCATGTCCAATGATGGCGAGGTGGTTTGCTAATGGGACTTGTCATCTTTCCTCTGGAATGACGTCATATCTTCACTAAAATGAACAGCGAAGTTAAGGGATGAAAGTCCGCAATCTAGTCGATATACACCAATCGCTATTTTTCTGCTTTCATCCAGTTAGTGTCACTGAATGACCAATTTATTAGAGACACCTCTTACGGAAAATGGATCAACCTTCCAGTGACACCCAAACAATGGAACAGGCCGAAGCGGGGTAAAAAGGGATGCATTGGTTCACAAGTTGCAGTCGGCAGCAGAAATGGACTGAATGTGGGTAAATCCAAGAATTCGACCGACTTTGAACGAGGCATGATCGTTGGAGCTAGACGGGCGCAGTTGAGCATTTTCTCAAACCGCAAACCTTCTCAGATTTTCCCGTGCAACAGTGTCAAGGGTATTCCGTGAGTGGCAGTTATGCCGAATAACAACCTCCAACAATCACAACTCCGGACGAAACAGGGCCGTGAATGAATGAGGCCAACGGCAATTGGCACGAATCATCCATAGCAACAGGACGGGAAGAGCGTAACAAATTGCAGTGCAGTTCAATGAGGGAGCATCCCAACCCTTTTCGGAGCACACAGTGCGGCACATCTTGCACCAAGCTGGCTTTAACAACAGGCGACCAGTACGGTTACCGTCACTATCACTGCAAAATAGGAAAGCGCGCCTGTAATGGGCACACAAGCATTGCCACTGGACACTGGATGATTGGAAGAAGGTCACCTGGTCTGGCGAATCTCTGTTCCTACTTCATCATGCAGACGGCAGACTGTGCATCTGGTGCAGACAGCATGAGGCAATGGATCTATCCTGTCAGCAGACAACCGTACAGGCAGTTGGAGGAGGGGTACTGGTCTGGGGTGTCTTCCCTTGGGACTCACCGTAAACACATCCCTGAATGCGACATACTACCTGAACATTCTTGCCTATCAGGTACACCCGTTCATGGTGACGGACAGTTTTAGCAAGACAATGCTCCCTGTCACCTTGCTCGAATGGTCTTAGACTGGTTCGAGGAACATAACGCGGACTGCCACCAGCTTTAGTGGCCAACTTGGTTGCTCGATATCAACCCGATCAAGTATTTATGGCATGAAGTGGACAGAATCATCCGATGCCTTCCCACACTAATGTCCAACCTCCAACAATTATGGGACGCTGTGATGTCAGCCTGGGCAGCTATTCCTCAGCAACAGTTTCAACACCTTCTTAAATCCATGCCAGCACATATTCAGGCAGTTCTCACTGCTAAATGAGGTGCAACACGCTATTATCGGAGTGTCTCTAATAAATTGGTCGTTCAGTGTAATTCTATCTTTTATAATGTACCGAGGGTGACTAGCGATTAGGAAAACCGGAAAAAGTTAGGGAATATTTTGTAACCGGAAAAAGTCAGGGAAAAGTCAAGGAATTTTACAAAAATAAACTCGAGAGAATTTTGCTTTTCATTCTTATCCAATCAACGTACTGTTATGCTGTTTATTTTGCCTCTGCCTTCATTGTACCCAGACAATATTACTTTTTGCTTCTATCTTGCCATTCGGTGTATTTTATCCCATCATATTACTCCAATGTACCATATTTTCCGTATATAAGGGCAAGAAGCCTCTAGTGTAGTTCATATCTTTGACAAAGCCGGGAATAAATGGCGAAACTAGTCGGAAACTCTGTTCTCCCTTAATTGTTTTGTAAAGTCTTTACCAATTTCATTTATATTGAACACTAGCAGAGGTACCTGGCATTGCCTGGGATAATTACACCTGTAGGTAAATAGAACAATCTCAAAAAATTAAATTAAAGCTCCCAATTGTTTAAATAATAACTGAATCAATACAATACAGAGCAAAGGGACTATCCATTCTTCAAACAATACAAAAAACAGGAAATCTAAGTGATATACCGGGACTTTATCTAAACTCTTCTTCACTTGCCTCACCACAGCGGAGCATCACTACATACTTTAGACTCAAGTTTTTCTTGCCCTTGATGTAGAAGCTCTTATACGCTCTTCTCTATTCGAAACTCCCATTGTTCAAATGTTTCAAATGTCCATATCGCTTTTTCTGTTTTGGTTGCAGAGTTTCTGTGACCAATACTCGTTCTTTCTCTTTCCTTTCAGGCACATAAATATTTGCCAGTCGTCTGGACGTTTGATAAGGATCTCAAGGGAGACACGTGTGACTCCTTTGCCTCATTAATAGATGCTGCCTTATTGATGTTCGTCACTGCATCATCATTTTACGCGTAATAATAATAATTCTTGGAAACGAACGTTCAATCTTCGCATTATCAGCATCTCAGTTTCCAAAATATACACATTCCCACAGAAAGTAGTCAAAATGTATTTTTATGAAATATTTGGATCTGTTGTGCTACCAAATAAGCTTGGTGATAACCCCAGCGTGGCTCGGACTTTTTTTTGGAATAAATTTTGCAATATCTTAAAAATAACACACATGAAAATGCTTAGAATTAATACAGTAAAAATTCTTAATGAAAATTCGAAAAAAAAAATTGAAAGGCTCACAATGGATGGACCTCTCCAAGGATGCCGTGCAGAGTGTTTGTGAATTGCGTGTTGATACCGTTGTTGATACTTATTGTTGCAAAACTTTGTCTTGCATTGTTGGTCATGAGATATTTCTCATTAATATGCCCTGTCATAACCATGAATATCGATTGTTTTTATCAATAATTATATTTTTTTCGAAATCTGAGGTAGACAGTGACCTTCCTCATGCTTTGAAGGTCATGTATGCGAAATTTTATCAAGATCGGAATAAAACTGTAGATTTGTATAAAAAACAAACAAACAAACCCACAAACAAACCGACAAACAAACAAACATCCTTCTTTATATACAGGGTGTTTCAAAATTATGTACAATAAATTTAGTGACATATTCTTCAGGTCAAAAGAAGACGAAAATGTTCTATAGCACTTTGTCTGGAAACGATCTGTTTGCGAGTAATCCAATATCATACAGTAGGGAAGCACGGTAGTTAGTGGATGATATTTTAGCAGTTCCAGCGTTTCGACCCAACACTTGGTTGAGTGGTTTGTTCCATTTAAACCTACTTTAGGGTTGTTCCATTAGTTGTGTACGGTTGTTTTCATTACTGTAGTTTCACTACTGTACATCCACTAGGAATATCAATTTCAGAACGTTTGCGTGCTTTGACATACGCATTACGATTTACGTAAAAAAAAAGTCATGTACACGTATTCCAGTGCAGAATACACTGACATGCACCTAATGTATGGTCTTGCGGACGGAAATGCTGTGGAAGCAAGAAGACTCTACCAAGAACGCTTTCCGAATAGACGTTTGCCAAATAACCGAACATTTGTATCTGTCGACAGACATTTGAGGGAGCGTGGTTCCTTTGGCCGTCAAACAGGACAAAGGCGGCCTGTAGCACATTCTCCGGATGAGGAGGATGTGATAATTGACATCATACATGATGAACCACAGACAAGCACCCGTCGTATTTCTTCCATGGTACACATTTCGCACTCATCTGTTTGGCGCATTCTTCACCGTCAGCTTTTGCATCCATACCACCTGCAACTGGTT
>JAHWFO010056172.1:0-11706 GCA_023313115.1 Rhysida immarginata
TGACCACGTTTCATTTCCCTGACTTTCCAGAATGTGGGAACCCAGTATATATGTATACAAATATATGCAGGGTTCCCACAGAAAATCTGTATCTCATTTCCCTGACTATGCCTGACTTCGACGGTCTCATTTCCCTGACCAAATCGTAATTATTTTTTTAAAACACGTCTCCACAAAAGCTTTCCAGACACAACTATTATATTACGTTATTTTATTACATATCGAAGCTTACATAATTTGCTTTACAGAATACTCTTTTTTTCTATTTAGTTCACGTAATTTATCTGATATAGCTTCCTCTTCTTGTTGGGCACACAGTCTAATCTTCTTTTTACTTTCTAGTTTCTTCATTTCTTCATCAATCGCCCTCATTTCCGATTTTCTTTTAAAATCTTCAGCATTCAACTGACGTTTTTCTTCCAAGTAGGACTGGTAGCGCCGACGTGCAGACCAGACTGACTGAAGCATTCTTCGATTTATAGTCACATTGTGTATGCCTCCAAAATATTGAATAGCATCGTGCACTTGTCTTTGGGATATGAGAGAAATCTCATGTTGGTTTTCCACAACCAAAGTTTTATTTATGGAAAACCCACTTTCCACAGCTGCATTAATATGAGGCATAATTTCACTACATGCCAGAGCTCAGAATATTTAGTCTTGTTCAAAATATTCGCAAAGAACGCATCCAGTCTCATATTCACCGTATCGTCACTGATATACTCTTGAAAATATTCTCCTAAAACTCCTGTCGAGTCGAGGCAAAGAGACGAGTATTGTAGCTTAGCCCTTTCGGCAACGTTCTCGGTAATCCTATTGCAATCATGTAGTGCTTGAAGAACTATTTTAATCCTGCTTTGACCCAGTTGACTGCTGGAAATTTTCTTACTTCCCTGTGGCTTGGAAGAAATCTATTGTGTTGAGTATCCCAAAGCAGGGACAAAATCCTGCAATTCCCGCGAGCTACCGACCTATTAGCTTGCTACCCTCGATGTCCAAGGTGTTGGAGAGAACGATCCTTGTCAGATTCCAAGATCACTGTCTAGCAAATGACCTTTTACGGGAAGAGCAGTTTGGCTTTCGTGCTGCCCACTCTTGTCCGATGCAGATATGGAGGCTCGTTGAAGACCTGAGCACCCCCCTGAACCTATCCAGGTACTGTGGGGTGGTATTTCTCGATGTCAGTAAAGCTTTTGACCAAGTGTGGCATGAGGGCCTTGTCTACAAAATGATCAGAGACGGGTTCCCTGCCGATTTGATCTTGATGGTGAAATCCTTTCTTGACGGCAGATCCTATCAAGCCAAGGTTGGAGAAAATCTTTCCACACCCCGTGTTGTAAAGGCCGGTGTCCCTCAGGGTTCTGTCCTCGGGCCTATGCTATTTAATTACTTTGTACATGATTTCCCAAAACCCGATAATTGTAATCTGTATTTTTATGCAGAAGACACTGCCATTATGACATGGGCACACCAGCCGGCTCACGTTATCACTCGGCTGCAGTGCGCCTTGAAGCAGTTCGAAGACTGGTTTAACTGCTGGAAGTTGAACCTTAACGTCGGAAAGTGCAAGGCTTTGTACCTCAATAGGAAGCTCAAGCATCCCCCAGATTCTCTTGTTCTGTTTAATAAGAAACTGGACTGGGTGGACAACTACAAATACCTGGGAGTTATCATTGACTCAAGACTCTCATGGAACCAGCATATGTCCTATGCTCTGAACAAAGCGAAGAGGGCTAAGTACAGTATCATAGCTCTTATGGGTCGCAACAGCGCCCTCAGCATTGACAACAAGCTACTTCTGTACAAATCGATTATCCGGACCATACTCCTCTATGGCATGCCTGCGTGGGCGACTATCTGTAAAAGCAGATGGAGTGAACTGCAGTCATTCCAGAATGTTACCCTGAGGACCATTGCCCAGCTGGACAGAAGGACGGTGAAAAACCAATCCATCCACCTCGATTTAAACATGGCCCATATCGGTAAGTTTATACAGGATCTCCTTTTGATTATGATACAGAAGATGAAGACTCACGACAATAAGCTTGTGAAAGGGATACTGGAGAACTCAATGAATATGAACTGGCATACGAAGTATCGTAAACCGAGGCACGTTCTTGACATCAATTTTGAAGATATTAGCAACGTCTCTTTCCCAGACTACTGGAAGATGTGATAATCTTATTTCTCCTTGTATTTTTTATTTCGTTTGTTTTTTTTTGTTTCTGACAATCGTCAATCTTACTTTCTTTTTTGTATAATATGGAAGACCGCTTGGGTTGGTTAGGCTTCTTGACTACCTCAGTGTATTTCCTTTGGAGTTTATTCTGGTTGGATGAGCTTTGTGAAAGCGCTGCTTTCGTCCCATCCTAACGAATGTACACTTCACTGTTCGATTGTTGTATATGCTGTAAATTAAATAACGGAGCCAGGGAGGCAGGGTCAGGAATGTAAATAGTACGGGAAAGAAACCAAAAAGAAATTTCGCAATTTTGCTTGCAATTGATCTAGTAACTGAGTATTTCCAGAAAACCAGATCCAGGAAGCGTACTAAATTTTAGAAACCACGATTGATTTAAACAAGGTAAGGAAAGTGCTTCGACTTTTAAAAAAATTAACGAAGCGCTTAATGATACCCACGCGCCGACTTATTTCCACAAATAATGAAGCCAAGTGGTCTGTAAAATTCAGTTTTGAGTTAAATATCACGCCTAGATCCTTGATGGAAGTACAGCGTTGAATTTCATGAGACTTTAAAACATAGTCATAAAGATGGTTAGTGACTTTCCGTGAGACGGTTAAGCAGAAGGATTTCGAAGCATTCAATACAAGCCCATTCCTCTCAGCCCAACTGTTAACATTATTCAGCGTTGAAGATATGCAGAGACAATCCTCCCAACTACGAATAACTGAAAAAATTTTGAGATCATCGGCATACATCAAAAATTTAAGTAGTGAGTGAAAATTGAAGCTAAATCTGCAGTAAAAATATTGAATAACACTGGGCCCAAAGGAGATTTGTGAGGGACACCACTGCGTATTCTACCAAACGCATTAACACCCTTAGAATCCCTGATGATAAACCTACGTTCATAAAGGAGAGAGGCAAACCAATTTCTTAGATTATCAGCGAGACCAATTTTATCCAATTTATTTAACAAAAGCCTGATATTCACGCTATCGAAGGCCTTACTGAAATCCAAATATAGGACATCAACCTGCATCCGTCGATCAATATGAGAGGTTAAGTAATGCAGCAAGCTCGCAAGATTCGTAGATCTCCGCTTCCTGAAAGCATGCTGTTCGTCTGGTAAAATACGTTCAATGAAGGAAGCAAGATGATGTGCTACATAGGTTTCAAGGACCTTCGCAGGAAAAGGGAGGATCGTTATCGGCCTAAAATCGTTAGGTGAAGAAGGCCGCACCGATTTAGGAATAGGAACAATATTCACGAATTTCCAATCGTTCGGATAGACCCCGGATTTCAATGAGGCATTAAACAGAGTTCTTAGTGGCTGTAGAATTGCTGGCAAACAGCCCTAAAAAATATAATCCAGGATACCATTTCGATGGATAAGTTTGGAAGCTGTGGCCTTTTTAGCTATAGCAAAGATGTCCATAGTGGAAATTGGAGGAATTATAAGTTTGTCTTGAAGGCGGCTCCAAAATTGTGAGACACGCTGATCAGATAGAGGTAGAAAGGTATCATTTCTCATCGTTTTCTCAAAATGGGACGCAATCTCGCAGATTGAAAAGTGATTCGATCAAGACTGTGGTGAAATCTTTCTACCAATGAGTTCTCTCGCAGTATCCCAGAAAAGATGAGTTCGTGAATTCAAATCCTTTTCCATCAACTCATAGTAGTCAGCAAAATCTTTACTATAAGCGATTTTGAAACTTTTCCTGGCTTTTTGGAATAAAGCATAATCGTCCAAAGAATTAGGTTGTTTAAAAAGCTTATAACTCAGTTGTTTAGTTTTCCACAGGTGAATAGTATTTTGAGAAATCCAGTTCGGAAACGTAGATCTCTTCGCCCTTAGTTTGAAATTATTGACTAAAGGGACATTTTTAGTAATAGCGGTGGAAAGTCGATCTACCACCATATCCCACATCTGCTCAACAGACTGAAGATAATCTAAAGCCGACCAATCGATAAGTAGAAGATCATTGTATAGATTCGGAAAGTTCGCCTTCCTAAAATTTCGTCGATAGGTGAGAAATGACGAGGTTGGCGGTGAATGATCCAGCTCGCTAACTACGCTCAAGGCAGGATGGAATTTATCCTCGGGCTTTATTATCGAGCAGGCACGCTTAACAACAATTTGCGTTGAGGCGAAAATCCGGTCCAACGTATTACGTCTTAACATTGTTATAGTTCTCTACTCCTAATTCTGCCGCCCAAGCGTCGACTAGCCTGTGCCTAGTAAAATTAATATTATTGGAATTAGGATTTGTGGCGGCTAAGGTATCAGTAAAATTAAAGTCTCCTGTGTCACGGCTTTCCTGCAAGCCTCCGTGTATGACAGCAGAGTAAAGAGAGAGGGCGTTTATAAGTTCAAAAAAAACCCATTAATTTTAATCTTTCGATTAACGGTATGATACACAGATAATGTATTGGCTGCTAATTAGACCAGGATGACATAAGGCATATAATTCTTTAATATGAATAAAGTCCAAGTAGGAAATGTTCGGAAGTGCAGTAGGATTTATCCTGTAGGCCGCCGCTTCACTTGCGTTGACCAGATAGTCATTTACTGTCGAACCAGGAAAGGTCCTAAGCCCACCATGAGGAGGGTGGGGGCTCCTTCCTGTCGGAGAGTCACAAAGGAGCAGAATTAATATTATGAAATCACTAAGCAAATGGCGAGTAATTGTGAAACCTTCCGTTGCCCGTTTACTCCTCTACCTTATTACTACCTACTTACTTTAGAGTATTGCAGAAATCACGTCAGACGGTAGTCCTACGAAAGACGTGATGGGGTTTGTGGCACAAGTCGACAACCCGATGAATTTAAGTTACTGGCTTCGACACTCCATAGTGAGGCTCGGGAACTAGACATGGCTGACATGCAACAAAAGTAAAATAACATAATATTAGCGCCTTACAAACACATAACGACGTATCGAACGCCACATCTGGATAACGTAGTCCTTGGCACACTTATATGATTTACGAAAGGAGCTAGTTACTAACGACACTTAGCATTCTAAAACAATCAGTTATAAAGTATGGAAAAGGGTCACACTCACATAAATGCCGACGAGCTCGTGTATCCGCGCAAGCAATGCAAAACGCGGAGACTGGCGCCAGCTCGCGCAATGCCGCCCGCTCGCAAGATAGCTCCGACGACGATTCTCCAGCCGAAACTCGCGTCGTGGAGTCGGCTGGTTCACGGCAATCCCTCGTCGGTCGCTCCGCCAACGTTCCTGCTAATCGTGAGGGCTTCGTCTCCTTCCCTGACGCTCCCCTTCGCTCGTGAGTCGTTGAACTCCTCGCTGTTTTCCTTTTCCAGCACCAATCCCGAAAGCTCCTTTTCTTTCGTTCCTTAGCGTTACATTCAGCTCTTCTTCTATCTAATCCATTCGTGGAGTTTTTCTTCTCTACATCTTCTATGTCGTGATTCTCTTTATCACGCCGAACAAATTTTCCCTCCGTCTTCCCTCGGATCCAATTTTGCTCCCTTCTAGTTTTCTCTTCCAACTTCCTTCCTCCCCTCTTCACACTTTTCACCTTTTCTTGGTTACGCCCGTCTACTCTTATTCCTGGCGGGGGTGTTCTCTCGCTATAACGCTTTCGCTCCGAACTTTTCCTCTTTTCTATCTTCTCTCTTTCATCGCTTTTTCTGTCACTAAATTTCGGACGATGCTCGTCCTTAATTTCTGACATCCTGTAAAAATATTAACTCCCTTCAGAGTTGCAATAAAATCAGCCAACTCTTCTAAGAATTGCTGATATTGATTGTTTGTGACTAACGGTGGAATGTATATCGACCAAATATTTAAGGTCAGACGATAACCGTTCTTCCTGTCGGGTTTTCCTTTCAGGAATAACTTAACACCGACAACATCTATGTCGATCATAGTAGGACGAAAAATTATCTCTTCGGAAGCAATATTAATGGCAACGGCTATCAAAACACCGCCTCCTCTACTTGAACAGGATCTATCAGCCCTATACACTGCAAAAGAATCACCGAACAGCATGCCATCTGTTATGGTGGAATTTAGCCATCTTTCGGTCAAAGAATAGACTAGATGCTTATTTAACTGCGTGAATTTAAGAACTTGTGTGAACTTAGTTCTCAAGCCTCGAACATTCTGGTAAAAGATCTTAACTCCCATTATCAGGCGAGGAGAGAGCGTCCTCCTCGCCGTAAATCTGATTTCTGTGCAGTTGACCGAAAAATTGAGAAATAAAAGTACCCACAGGCCAGCAGTCCGAATTAAATATTGATTGAAATATATTCTTATTTATTGCCAAGTAGAACGAGGAGTAAGAGTTAAAGCGCGTTTTAAGCTTGTGGCATTCCACAATATCATCCGGACCTATTTTCTCAAGAATAACCGCTCGTACTTGAGAAACATCGGTCTCGGGAGCTAAGCGTGATATAAACAACTTTTCAACTGATCTATGAGAATTAATGTTGTTACTCACTTTAAGCAAAGAATCTCTGGAGTTTCCAAAAATAATCAATAAACAAAAGCAAGATCAGGAGGCAGAGGTCAAGGTCGTTAGTAGGGGAAAGGGTGATAACTAAAATAAGAATAAGTTAAGATTGAAGTTAAATGAGCAGATAAAAATAGTGGTAAAAAAGAAAATAATAATATAAAAATAGTAATATAATAATAATAATAATAATAATAATAATAATAATAATAATAATTTAATAATAATAACCATCCAACACGTCATATCCAGTTGCAAAATACTCACGCAGACAGATTATTTGCACAGACATAACCAGGTAGCCAACATCATACATCAACATCTAGCTCAGATACACAAGCTAAGGGACATTCACACTCCTTACTATAAATATATCCCCGACACTGTCTTAGAGAACACCACACATAAACTATATTTTGACAGAGCTATAATCACTGACAAAACTATCCCTCATAACAGACCAGACATTACACTAGTAGATAAGCAAAACAAAGTGACTTACATAATTGATATTTCCATCCCCAATACACACAATTTGCAAAAGACATACACTGACAAAATCACTAAATATACGGATCTTGCACACGAAATAAAACGCCTTTGGGGAGTTAACAGAGTACACATTGTTCCTATCATTCTTTCCGCCACTGGGATTATTCCACACTCGCTACACAAAAGCCTATCAACACTAAATTTAAACCCACACTTATACAAAACCTTACAGAAAGCCACAATTCTAAACACATGTCACATAGTAAGGAAATTCCTACAGTCAAACATCAATACTCCCACGAGTGGATAACTTTCCCTCCCTCGCATTTGAGTCCCTTGGGCTTTGGCCCTCTTTTGGGTCCGCCTCTGGGATTGGCTTCCGGACTTGATCCGAGTTTGGTTTCTCCAAACAATGACAATAATAATTTTTTTATTGTATTGTAGCAACAAGCATCTCTCACCCACGAACTCTATATAAGAGAACATGGAATATAATAATAATAATAATAATAATAATAATAATAATAATAATAATAACCCTCGTGTGGTCCTACGTCCACGTCGTGCGAGGGGGGCAACATCTTAGAGGGATGGCCCTGGTTAACAGGTCTGATTTACTCTACCCTTAGATTAATCTTGAGGGTCCAGATGACCCAGTAGGGCTGATGAGCTGATTACATCAACCAAGGGCCTGCTGATGATGGAGATGGCTAACAGGACCACCCATTTATTGGTGATCAATATGATTAGTGCTAGTGCGTTATCTGATACCGGCTCGGACGTCACCCGGGTTACCAAGGTCCGCGCTCGTGGGTTAGGCAGAGGCTCACGTTCGAAAAATATGCCACAATCTCCCAGGGCCACTGGTGGAGAAAGCAGCACCAACCCCTGTTCGGCTACTGCAATGCCACAACCTGTCCCTAGTGTTTCAAGAGCTTCTTTGCCCTCGACCACTAAGGCAGGCAAGCCACGCCAACGCATGAAATGGACCAATGACATAAACTGTTTTATCATGCGAGCCTACTACGCAGTCACTAAATTGGAAACTGACACTACAGCTTACAGACAACGCTTATATAACATTTTCAAAGAGACATATCCTCACATCACAGTCACTGAACAACGCATTGCAGATCAGCGTCGCACAATTGTTATGAAAAATTTAATACCCTTACCCACCCTACAGAAAATAAAGCAAGAAGTTGCACAACAGCTACAAGAACACGAGCCATCTACACAAACTGACACTGAACACACAGAATCAAACACTAACATTGACATCACTAATGAACTTGTAGAACACACACTCAACAATGAACTTCACCATGATATTCATCCACAAAACAACATGAATACCAAACTTATTGAAACATTAAATGACACCCTACAAAGATACCTTACAGTTTACACGGGAACAGATCCCACACAAAGACCAGGTATACCTAAAATAAACATAAACAGCAAAACAGGGGAAATTTTATCTTACATGAACACACATATCTTACCACAGTACATTGAAGAAAATCTGTCTTTAGAATACATACACCTACTTATTTACACTGGGGCTCTTACAGTTATATCCACACTGGGTAGGAAACCAATCCATAAAAACACACAAAATTCATATACCCAACAGAAACCTAAATGGCAAAAGCGGATTGAGTCTGAGATTGACGAAATCCGCAAGCAGTTAGGTAGACTTACGCAGTACACTAAAAACAACACTTCATCAAAGCAGAACAAACGCCTCAGACAATTATTTAAGAAGATTAAAACACACACCAGACATGAGCAGCACAATCAACACATTACAGAATATATGGACACATTAAAACAAAAGTTAGCTGCAAAAACACAACGCCTGAAGAGATACAAAACATGCACTCAGCGCAAACAGCAGAACAAGTTATTCGCAAACAATGAGAAGACATTCTATAAGCAGTTAAACAAACATTATACACAGACACAAAACACTGGTCTGCCAACACAAACAGCACTCCAACATTATTGGTCGTCTCTTTGGTCTGTCTCAGTTGAACATAATAGGGAAGCTAGCTGGATCAGGGAAGAGGAGCAATTAGCATCCACACTATCAAACATGCCTTATACTGACATAACAACAGATGAACTCTCACAAGTCATTAAACGTACTCACAATTGGAAGGCTCCAGGTGTAGATAGGATTCAGAACTTTTGGTATAAGCGCTTCACCTGTTTGCATCTGGCCCTTGCAAAACAGATTTCCAACACTTTGCAAACACCACAGACATTGCCACATTTCCTCACACAAGGAATAACATACATGGTACCAAAGTCACATAACACTACAGATCCCACACAATATAGACCTATCACATGCTTGCCTACACTTTACAAAATAATAACTGCCTGTATCGCAAACAAAATTTATACACACATAGACACAAACAACATTCTCACTGAGCAACAAAAGGGATGCCGTAGAAACCACATGGGTTGTAAGGAGCAACTCCTGATAGACAGTGTGGTCCTACGGCAAACTCACAATAAACATCGACACCTCCATGCAGCCTACATTGATTACAAAAAGGCCTTCGATAGTGTCCCACACTCATGGCTTTTATATACACTACGATTATATAAAATAAACCCTACACTTATCACTTTTTTAGAAAGTACAATGCTGCATTGGAGAACTACACTACACCTCACACTCAACAGTTAAACCATCACGACTGACAAAATACAGATAAACCGGGGCATCTTCCAGGGTGACTCACTGAGCCCACTCTGGTTTTGTCTTGCACTAAATGCACTTTCCAACAGACTGAATAGCACAACTTACGGCTACACAATTAAACATAATAAAAGCTGCCACTACACGCTCTCACACTTACTCTACATGGACGACATGAAAATCTACGCCTCCACACAAACACAATTGCACCAATTACTTGACATTACACAAACCTTTTCAAAAGACATACACATGCAGTTTGGGTTGGACAAATGCAAAACCATTCACATTGAAAATGGAGTACTCAGGGAAGGGGGCTTCACGTTAGATGAACCAGATCACATTGCTGCTATGGAAAATGACGAATTTTACAAATATCTAGGATTTAAGCAAGCCAAGCTTCTGGAGCACAAACACATAAAGAATACACTCACTAAACAATATCTTCATAGGCTAGAGACAATACTTAAAACGCACTTAAATTCCAGAAATTTAATCAAGGCCATCAATGCTTATGCCACGCCAATACTCTCCTACTCCTTTGGAGTCATACAGTGGACACACACAGATCTTGAGGGACTTGAAAGGAAACAACGTAAACTGCTTACAAAGCACAGAAAGCACCATCCACACGCAGCTATTGAAAGACTCACCCTGCCTCGTTCAGAGGGAGGCAGAGGTCTTATTGACATAACAGATCTACACCAGAAACAGACTCAGTCACTCAGAGAATTCTTTCACTCTAAACAACACACATCACCATTACACAAAGCAGTCTGCATGGCTGATACAAAATACACACCTCTGAATCTGAACAGCATGCAGAACACCCATAACATTCCTACAACATGCACTAAACTTCAATCGTGGCTCGGAAAGCAACTCCACGGTAGACATCCTTCTGACCTCAACCAGCCACACGTCGACAAAAAAGCGTCAAACTTTTGGTTGAGTGAAGGGAGTCTCTTTGGGGAAACTGAAGGAACCATGATTGCCATACAAGACCAGGTTATTAACACTAAAAGCTACAGAAAACATATTATCAAAGAATCGACTGACGGGTCTTGCAGGAAATGCCATATCGCAGAGGAAACCATCCAACACGTCATATCCAGTTGCAAAATACTCACGCAGACAGATTATTTGCACAGACATAACCAGGTAGCCAACATCATACACCAACATCTAGCTAAGATACACAAGCTAAGGGACATTCACACTCCTTACTATAAATATATCCCCGACACTGTCTTAGAGTACACCACACATAAACTATATTTTGACAGAGCTATAATCACTGACAAAACTATCCCTCATAACAGACCAGACATTACACTAGTAGATAAGCAAAACAAAGTGACTTACATAATTGATATCTCCATCCCCAACACACACAATTTACAAAAGACATACACTGACAAAATCACTAAATATACGGATCTTGCACACGAAATAAAACGCCTTTGGGGAGTTAACAGAGTACACATTGTTCCTATCATTCTTTCCGCCACTGGGGTTATTCCACACACGCTACACAAAAGCCTGTCAACACTAAATTTAAACCCACACTTATACAAAACCTTACAGAAAGCCACAATTCTAAACACATGTCACATAGTAAGGAAATTCCTACACTCAAACATCAATACTCCCACGAGTGGATAACTTTCCCTCCCTCGCATTTGAGTCCCTTGGGCTTTGGCCCTCTTTTGGGTCCGCCTCTGGGATTGGCTTCCGGACTTGATCCGAGTTTGGTTTCCCCAAACAATAATAATAATAATAATAATAATAATAATAATAATAATAATAATAATAATAATTTTATTTTATT
>JAHWFO010056181.1:192-12579 GCA_023313115.1 Rhysida immarginata
TGACAAAAAATCACACCAGTGGTGCGGTGGGGTGTCACATATCCCAATGTATTTCTTGAAATTTTCCAGTTTGTTTTAAAGTTTTGTTATTTTATAATTTATTATTAAGCTTATAAATTGCTATGATGAATCAATTTCACTAAAAAAAATTTTAGTTTAACAATAAATAATAAAATAAAGAGAAAGTATGATTTTTTTTCCTTTATTTAAAAAAAATATAAATAAATGAAAGAATTTTATTTATTTTAGAAAAAATTTAACTATTACAAAAGCATGGAATAGTATGTAACCTAAATTATGACTGCAAATTGTTTTGTTCTGCATCCTGCAAAAATATTTTTCACAACATGATATTACATATTCCGAACAAGAATTGCTTACATCTTTAGCAAGAATATTTATTTTTTCTATCTTTCTATCTCGGACATAATGAGGATCTTCCTAAAAACATTCATTAATATCACATAAACAAGAAAAGAGATAAAAATGTCATATTATAGATAGAAGTAATGCAAAGAAGCCTACTTTTCCTAGAATTTTGTCACTGCATTAGTGCGGTGGGGTGTGAGAAACCAAAACAGAAATCAACACGTGCTTACACGATGAAGTCTTCAGCCAAAATGAATATAACTTCGTGTACGTTATCTATGGTAATGTGTCGAAAGGTATAGAAAAAGCCATTGCTGACAAACTATGCCAAGTTATGATAAAATCAAAAAGAAAAGGTCTGGGGTTTCAGACCCCCACCGCACTAACGCCGGGTTAAGGGACTACGTGGTAATATTGTAAATGTGTGTATGATGAAATCTGAGGTTTGCCAGCATGTCTTGAAAAGCCGATTAACTATTAACATGCGAGTTCATCTACATGGGGATAAAAACTCGTAACTTTTTGCGCAAGATCTCTTTAAAATTGATAATGGTTGTACCTCTATTATTCACTATCTTCACATTAACATTCCTCACATTGTAGAAACATGTGTCAGAACCATTGACCAGCTTATAGAATATGTTTATCCGAATTTTGAAAATTTGCTACAAAAAAGAGACTAATTGGCTTGGCGAGCGCGCCATCAAAGCTGCAAGAAACAATGCCGTGGATGAAATAAATGAATCAGTTTCTGAAAAAATAGCCACCGAATGTAAACCATACACGTCAATGGATACGATGTTAAATGTAGATGAGACCATTCATTACCCAACAGATTTTCTCAAAGCTCTCAGCCCTTCAGGTTTGCCTTTACATGTACTCAGGCTAAAAGTCGGTACTCCGATCATGTTGCTTCGCAATCTTAAACCACCAGAGGTTTCCAATGGCACAAGGTTGCAAGTGAAGCGTCTAATGCCTCACATCATCAAGGCCACCATTTTTTAACAGGACAAGTGATCGGTGAAATGGCATTAAAACCAAGAACAACCATGATCCCTACTGATCTGCCATTTAAGAGGCTGTAGTTTTCTGTCAAATTGTTTCGCTATTACGATTAACAAATCCCAAGGCCAAGCTTTTAATATGATAAGAGTAGACTTTAACGAATTGGTATAGCAACAAATCAGACAATACTGATTGAGGATGGAGATAATAAAAATCGTAATGTGGTTTTCCCTAAAGTTTTTGCTGATTAGTAAAGAGTCCATAAAATGCTTTAATCTACAGAAGTTATTATTTATATAATAAGGTTATTTCACTTATATTATTTTGCCGTGATCAAAGCTATGGGTATCTGCTGGTAAATAATAAAAAATAATTAATTTATAATAAATGAACATAAAAATGAGATAACCGGTAAGACCAATAAATATAGATAATATTAGTTCCAAAATTATTTCATAAGAAAATGCAATAATGGGAACACTAACACAGATTATAATTTAACATTGCAATATTTATGTGGGCTTTCTCTAATTCTGTACAATATTTATAATAATTTTCACTATATTTCATTTTCATATGAATTTTTACCAAAACTGATATAGATAATCAATGTTCAGAAAAAACAAGTATAATAATTTTTCGTCTAATATAAATTGTTAATATGATTATTTCTGAAATGCTGTCCAAATGCGGTGCAAACTCGAGTTCTTCAACTGTCTAATAAACGATTGGGCAAAGTTACACCTCATATATTTCAGCGAAGATTTTGTCCCGAAGGCAACTAGGAGCCAGCAACAAAGTTAAGCAAAAAATAATGTTTGGGATCACACTGTAAAAAATAATGCTTGAAATGCGTTGTGGCTGTAGCATATGATTAAGAGGCTTCTTTCACTTATCTGTGTTCATTTATATGAAATAGTACGTACGAGATTCATGGAGATATAAAGGTTTTGTCACATGTGAATAAAGCTAAAAGTAGGAGTAGCGCAGTGGAAAATTAAATAACATGCAACAGTGCACTGACTAAAAGTAATAAAGGTAATGTTTATTAACAAGATAAATAAAAGTGAAATTAAGTAATTAGAAAATCGTAAACTCCTTCTATCAAAGGCAAACTATGCCAATTATAAATCAAAACATAAAGGCAATAATTAATTCAAACAATGCAATTAACCTTAACACACCTCTATATAAAAATAAATAGTATTTAAGCGTTAAACTCCTTTCAAGCTTAAAGGATTAGCAACATAAATACAAATGCAAATACAGAAGCTGAATCTAGCCTATAATCTAAACAAATACTCTTCAGTTAGAAAGCAATACCAAAAACTTAGATGCTAAAATTGTATAGCAATAGCTTACTGGCTAAACAACTAAACTACAATACACAAATACACTATATGATCAAAAATATCCGGACACCCCTCACAGATCATCGATTGGCCCAATGTCACATGATAATGACTTGCACATCATTTAAATAGCTTCCCACACCTTCAGACACAACTCTGCTTGGACATTGGCAAGAATGGGTCGTTCGGCAGAGCTCAGTGAGTTCCAACGTGGAACCATCGTTGGATGTCACCTATGCGGCAAGTCCGTGCGTGACATTTCCAGCCTTCTTCAGATACCCAAGTCAACAGTAGGCGATGTCATTATGAAATGGAAGACCCGGGGATCAACAACAGTTCAACAACGAACCGGTAGACCCAAGAAACTAACGGACAGAGACCGTCGAGTGCTTCGTCGTGTCACCCGCAGCAACCGGAAGTCCTCGGCGGAAAAAATTGCCACAGAGTTTCGAAACGCCTCTGCAAATGATGCCAGTACCATGACAATTCGTCGGGAACTGCACACGATGGGATTCCATGGCCATGCTGCTGCCCACAAGCCCCACATCAGCAGGGTCAACGCCAAGCGACGTCTGGAGTGGTGCAAAGCCCACAGAAACTGGACAATGGACCAATGGAAACGTGTAATGTGGACAGACGAATCTCGCTACACACTCTGGCAATCCGATGGACGAGTTTGGGTTTGGCGCATACCTGGAGAACGCTTCTTACCTGAGTGCACAGAGCCCACAGTCAAGTTCGGAGGAGGAGTCATGGTGTGGGGCTCATTTTCATGGTACGGACTGGGCCAGCTCGTTCCTGTGCAAGGAATCACGAACTCCGACCGTTATCTGAATGTTTTGGACAACTGTGCACTTCCAACGTTGTGGCAATTTTTCGGAAACGGGCCATTTCTCTACCAACACGACAATGCTCCGTGCCACGAAGCGAGGCGTGTACAGCAGTGGTTTGCGGACTCAGGGGTCGAAGAAATGGGTTGGCCGGCACAAAGTCACGACCTCAATCCTATAGAGAGTCTGTGGGATGAATTGGAAAGACGCTTGCGGGCCAGATCACATCGGCCAACTTCTGTACCTGAACTGATTCTCGCTCTTCGGGAAGAATGGAGGAACATTCCGGAAAGTACCTACCAACATTTGGTGGAAAGTCTTCCCCGAAGGGTGGAAGCTGTGATTCGGGCAAAGGGATGTGCAACGCCCTATTGATTTCCATGAAATCGTGGCTAGAGCGCAAACGTGCATGTGTCCGGATATTTGTGATCATATAGTGTACATAGATATAGCTTAATCTGAAACAGTAATAAACATTTGTATAGCTTGATAGCTAAATGACTAAACTGTAATACAACCGCCACATATGTAGACTTAAACTGAAAACAGCACTTTGCTTGGGTCGGTCAGTAAATCATAAAAACCAGGCAAACCTTACGTTTTTATCTATTAACTAAACTAAATACAAAATGCCATGAAATACGATAAAACGAATAAACTTCAAAATAATTACATATACAACCTAAATAGTTAGCACATGTACAAAAAAGTAAACTCAATACACTCCAGCTAAACAAACACGCAGCCCACAAGCCACGCTCGTAAAAAGTTCTAACTGCGTGAGTATAGATTTAGCACGTAGAAATTTAGATAGTCTTAAACGGTATAAAGTCCAAAGTCCGGGAAAAGTCGTTATCTTAATTTACAAGCAACAGAGAATTAAAAGAATACACTCGAGACAACTTCAATGACGTAACAACTTTAACGAAGCACGTACTAATTGCATAAAGTTCCAAGTTCTCTTGTTAACTTTACAAGTAAATAAATAGTCACTTAAGTTCTAAAAATATAACCAAACAAGATTATATCACTGATTATGCTTAAGATAAAATACCAAGTAAACTAGTTGACAAAGCTTAAATCCAGAGCACAAACTAGACACTTGTAACCGTAATAATTGTTCAGAGGGGGAAGCAAAATAATAGAATATTTAAGGGGTGATACTTTAAAGGAAACCCCGAAACTTAAGAATGAACGTGGCTCGTTAAATAACTTTTATTTTGGTTTAAAAAATGCAATATTTTATTTATAAAGTATCAAAATATTCTATACAAAAGGTTGTTTAATACAATATGGTTTAAAATTGAGGAATAGGCAATGCGATCTCAATTACAAAAGAAAAAAATATTTCTCGGAATACAAAATACTTGAATGTATGTTAAATACAGCAAAACACTGTAACGAGAAATATTAATCGCTACATGAGTGAATTAACTTTAAATATAAAAAAGAATTGAGACAGACCAATTCCTTATAAAGAATAAGGAAAAGAAATTTCAAATTCCCATTTAATGTCTAAAGAAAGACTGAGAAATGATAATCAATTATTAATGGGGAATAAAAATGAAATTGTGCAGCATGGCGTCCCTTATCCCTTATTGTTGAAATAGCATTAAAAAAAATTTCATTATTACCTTATGGGGTAACCCGCGAAACAATGCTGCTCGATAAAGAATCATGGCTGCCGCGAGAAAGTGAGAAATTCAATAAGAAACTAAACATCGAACGGCAGGGTAAGAGGAATTCGCAGAGCATTGGAATGTAAATGATAAATGGAAGATGAACGCCATGCTGCAGACAAGGAATGACGTGGAGGACCAGAAGGAGCTGTTGGAACTGGAGCCGATGTTATGGCTCCAGAGGAGCACCCTTAGTTCTTAAAGCAGGCAGGGTGCCCAGGCGCGCATGCTGTAGGAATACGGGCAGCCCTCAAGGGCTGCACCTCCTATTCAAACGCAACAAAAAGAGGCCCGTCCGCCCACCGGTTGGTCATCGATGTCGAGGGGAAAGGTGAAGAGGTACGAGGTGGTATTCGTATCCCCTTCGATGACCTTACAGAGACGCTGAGAAGATGAATAGCGTCTCCGGAACGTAGCTGGGCCAAGCCGATGCCATTCAAGATGAAGGAAGGACCTGAGATGGATGGCGCCCTTCCTCCAGATGGCTGAGGCTGGCTGATGAACACCAGCAGATCACTGCTGACGGGCCAGCCAAAGCTCTCTGTTCTTAAAGGCGATGGAAGTGGCTAGGTCCAGCTTGTACGCAGCACCGGTGGAGCAGTCCATCAGAAATCGCACTGACTGGTAGGTAAAGTCAGTCAGAAGATAGTGACGAGAGAGGCGATCCCAAATGGACTGAGCAAACGGGCACTCTTAGAAAACATGAGGAACTGTCTCACGCAACCCGCAAAACTGGCAACCAGCAGATCTGACCACTCCCCATCGATGTAGACATTGGAGAGAGTAGAACCCATGGTGCAGCAAGCGCCATTGAAAGTTGAAGACCGCCTTCTCAAAGGCGAGAGACTTGACGGACTTCAAGATGGCTGACCATGGATATTCAGGGTGCCACCGTACGATGTCAGAAGTCGCACCCTGGTCAGACTGCTGGAAGAACCAAGATAGACGAAGGTTTCCCCAGTCCTGCGGGTCAAGCTGTCGAAGGCCAGACAGGAAAGATGACAAATGTCGCCAGACTAGATGGTAAAAGTCCGGCGAACGTGAAATGATCGTCACTGGCAGCGTGGACGGAAAAGGTAGCCTGTTCACTTTCAAGAAGAAGCGCAGATGCAGAAAGAAGAAGTTGGCCCAGATGGGGGGAGAAAGGAGGAAGGCACGAATCAAGGCGGCCATTCTGGCCGCGATGAGGTATCGTCGAATGTTTGGCAAGCCCAATCCCCACCCCCATCGAAGGGGATAAACAGTAGCTCCGAACGGATGGGATGAAGGGCTGCTGAATAACCCCACACACAGTCAACTATCGCACTACGCACCTTCTTTAAATGAGATGGAGAAGGCAAAGCAAACAGGCACTTAGACGTCAAGATCGGTAGGACGTGCGACTGGACGAACCTCGCCTTGGCAAACATCGAGGTGGTGAAACGAAAGTTCTTGCCAAGGCGAGCGATGCATTTATCAATTACCAGCTGCCAGTGACGAGAGTCCATATTAAGTGAAAAGGAGAAGACATATCCCAGCACTGTAATTTGCTCACACCATGTTGTTGGGAAGGATCGAAGATAGTCCACTGTCCACTTCCCAATAGCGATGCCTTTAGACTTGACGAGATTGATGGAACTTCCCGTCAAAGTGCTAAAGAGATCGAAGGAAACTTTATAGATGCCCAGGGAATACGGATCAGATGCAAATAGCACTACATCGTCCGCATAAGCTACATCGTGCGAGATGGAATGGAGCAGGATTGTCCCGGATCGAAGAACTCGTCGGCGAAGCATTTGAGCCGTTGTTGGAGCACACCAGTGAAGACCTTATAGTCCGTGTTGAGTAGAGTAATAGGCCTCCACTGGGTGACAAGTTCAGGATCCGGTACCTTGGGGAGCAAGATGATTCTCCCCGCGGTAAAGTCCGACGTAATGGAGGAAGGGTCCTTGAGGATCGAATTGAACACTTGCACCAGGAAAGGCCCAAGAAGTTTCCAAGTCGCATTGAAGAAAGAGTACGGGATGCCGTCTAATCCAGGGCTGGACTGATGACGGCCATCCATCGACAGAAACTTCTTGACTTCATCTTCGGAAAAGGGACGGGTAATTGACAGGTCAGCGTCAGCAGTGAAAGGTCTAAGTGCCTCGATCCACTTCGTCGTGGCATCGGATGGAAAGACTGGGTGGCCAAAAAATGATGAAAAATGAGAGTGGAAAGCAGACAAGATGTCGGAGTCCGTTTCCACTGTGTCATTCTCCACCACCAAACGATGACACCTCTTCTTACTGGCGCGACGCCTCTCCTCTGCGAACGCAGCTGACGACATATTCCGGACGTCAGACGCCCAGGACAGTTTGGCCCTGAGAGCTGCGCCGGCGGCCCTGCGGATCATTAGAGCGTTGATCTCGTCGTTGATCTCGCTCGCTCGAGCATATGCTGCGGATGTCATCAGCATATGCTCCCTTCGGGATGGAACAGCGGAGGAGGCGCAGAATTTCTTGCAGCATGAGGAGATGACGCCGATTGCGTCTAGCGGCGTCCAACCCAATCTTTCTGAAAAAACTACGGAGCTTTGATTTAAAGGAAAGCCACGAAGCTAGTGACGGAGGCAGGTTGTGAAGATGTCTTTCCACAAACCGAACGAACATTCCCTTGTATTTATCGTTGTCAAGCAGAGAAACGTTCAGAAACCAATTGTTCGAAGCAGAGCCTGCAGAGGAGGCAGGGAATGGAGGGTTCCAAGACCACTTGATGGCACTGTGGTCAGAAAAAGAGCATGGAATGACCTCCATGGAACCAGGAGCACCAGCGAAAGTGGCGTCTACTAGAAAAAGGTCCAACCTTGAAGATACAGAGGGCCCTTGGTGAAAGGTAGACCCACTTTGGTTGGAATTGGAAGAAGACGCCCACAGATCGAAAAGTGCATTCCGCTGGCACAACTGGTAGACACACACAGACGATGGCAATTGAAGTCCCTAGCAACCACTACAGGCAACGACGAACACATGTAGAAATCAAGGTCTTCAAAGAATGTCCGTTTCTCTGCTGATAAACACGGGGCGTACACATTAAGCAATCGGAATTTGAGACCAGATAGCAGGAGGTCCAAAGAAATTACCCTGCACTCACAGTCAAAGACGCAGTTCGACACCACAATGGAGGGGTTGAAGATGATGGAGGCAACCCCCTGCCCGTGTGGCGAAGATGAGTTGATGAAGAACTGCGCAGATGGATATTGACTGCGAAGGCCAGGGAGGTTAGCAAGCTGTTGCGAAGCAGCAAGCTTCACCTCTTGAAGAAGGAGAATATCTTGCCTGTACAGGGCGACGAATGATGACAAAACCGATTGCTTGAAGGACGAACCAAGGGAACGAACGTTTAGAGAAATGACCTTCACTGCGAATTTAAGCTGACGGGGGCTGACCTGTATCTGAAGGAGACTTGAGCCCTCACGGTCGAGGGAGGAGGCTCAGATGTCTTCCGTCTAGGGGAGCGAGCACGTCCCGAAGAGGAAGAGGGGCTGCGATGATGATGGTCAACGCAGCTGTCTCGTTCAGATGAAGAGGACACAGTAATCCCGTCTCTCTTGCTACGATGTCGTCGGGCAGACGCTGATGGCTTGGAAGTCCCAGCAGAGGATGAAATTTTACCAGGCGTAGCCGCGCAGACGATTCGTAGAGGCTGCGATGCCGATGAAGGAGCAGGTGGAGGAAGAGCAGGAAACTCCTCCACATCTAACACCGACTCGGAACACAACGAATTGTCTAAGATGACTTCTGCAGAGTGGCAGTCCTCCACCATCGGGGAAACATCAGGCGAAGGTGGACGTGAAAGAACAGTCTCTTGAACCACACGAGGCCGAGGAGGGGGAGTCGGCATCTCCTTCCCAGGAGTCGTAGGAAGAGGCGACGATGGTGGGGCCGTCTTCGAATTCCTTGGTGAAGGAGGAGGTGACGATGGTGGGGTCGCCTTCGACTTCCTCGGAGGACGAGGCGCTGTTGCTCTGCTCGGCTCAGGTGACTTGGCCGGTGAAGTCATCTTTGCTGGTTGCTGGGACGACTTTCCTCGAGGCGATGGCGTTGGGGCTGTTGATAAAGCGTCTGACCTCTCCTGGCACTGGTGGAATTTGTGCACGGTCTTGTGGCAGGAATCACATTTCCGAAGGAGAGGACAGTCTTTCCGAACGTGGGAAGTCTTTTTGCAGTACCAGCAGCACTGCCTCTGTCCCTTGTAAGAGACGGAGACTTTAACTGCGCGCATTACAACGAACTCTGGAATGTCTTTATGAAGCTCCATGTAGACTACGATGTCGCCCGTCATCTGAAGAGGAGAATCCGGGTGCAGGGGGTACGAGATTCTTCGCACCACCCCGTAGTCCGACATGTAGTCACGTAGATACTTCTCAGCCATCAGTGGCGATGCGCCCCGGATAAGAACTGGAACATATCCGGGTTTGGCGTAACTCAGGTGGACGGTGGTTTGCCCAACCTTGATAAAGTCCGCAGCCACTATGCGATCTGCAATATTCTGCTGCCTGCAGAGCATCTTCGACTCTGTCGGAGAAAGCCTCTGCAGAACAGAAACAGCGGGGTGACCCGACGAGAGAACCGGAGGTATACCCGTTTTGGCATATACCTCCTTCATAAACATGCCGACGGTGAAGGGGCCATCGGCAATCATATCAACCATGCGTTCCATGGTTGATATCGTTAAAGTTTTTGGGAGTGAAAGAGAAAAGGACCTCCCCCAGGAGACACCAGGGGGGGGGAGGCAAACGCACTGCTCACTTGTCTACTCACAATACATGAAGATTAGTGGAAGAGTGGAGGACCAGAAGGAGGGACGACTGGTCAAGCCAGTTGCTGGAAGTGGTCTGTCTGAAATTAAAAAATCAGTAACCACGAAAGTAAATCAACAATAGTGGGACGCATCCTCGTGCTCACGAAAATTATTCGCGAGGGACAACCAGCTGCAGACAGTGATAATCACGTGGAGATTATTAATTAACATTTATTAAAACAATATATGCTCAACAATCACTGTCTGCAAAACAGTAAAAAAAACTTAAAGAATAGAAAAAATAGAAACTTAAATTATATCTATTTTTTACATAAAAATCTGAGTTTTCCCGAACAATAACCAAAGACATAAACAGCCTATTTTCACTAGTCACAACGGTTTTAAACAATTAATAAATATTACTCTACGGATAGGGTAATAACCTTAACAAATACAGGAAAACATACGAAGACGAGGAACTGCTTAATGCGGCGCATATCACACTAGTAACACCTAATTACGGTGAAACCAAACTCGCCGATAAAATATGCCCGCATTCCGCATGGCCACAAACCACACACTATTATGTCTCCGTACAGCTCCCTGTAAAACAGCTCCTTAAAAGCTGCCTTTATTAATTCGGCTTTGCAGCCCACAATAAAAGACGCACTTACGGCTGCGAAGCAACTGCCAGCTATGGAACATCTCGGACCTCGGGAAGGGATTACGAACGCTGCGGAGAAACACAATTCGCTCCGTCGTCTCCCTCTCTCTCCGTCGGTGCAAACCTCCGCCCACTGGGCTTTCCCGCACGACGTGGCGTTTGCCAAAGAAGCAAATGTCGGCTCCGTAGTCGTCTCCGTCGTGGGGGCTTGGGACTTCTCTCTCCCGTTCAGCCTGCCGATGGCATAGCATCCAATGTGCTTTTTAGTAGCTTTCGTCGGGAGCTCGAACTTCTTAAAACCGCTGTCGGTCGTACCTTTTCTCTCTCTCACGATCTCCTTCGTTTCTCTCCTCGAATCCGCACTTGGAAGCCTCTCTTCTCTCATTGGCTCCTGCGTCTTGATGTTCTATCCGATGCTGATGACGTCGCCTCCGTTTTCGCCCGGAATTATAAAATATTCGGGAGCGAAAACGAGCGTCTATGTCACCGGAATTAACGATAGTATTAGAATTCCGTGACAGGTTTCTTTAAAAAATCGAAATGCAATTTTTTTTGTTTACACATGCAGGGTTTTCAACCCAATGCAATGCTATTTTTCAGGAAACTTGACAAACTACAGCAGAAAATTTAAATATTTGATGAAATATGAGCATTTATACTAAATAATTTTTAATTGCGCATGTAGAGAGCTACTCTTATAAAAAGCCCAAACAAAATCGTGAAAATTCAGAAAGACATCGCCGATCGAAAACGATATGGGATTTTCTCTAATTTTTATTTTTGGACCGGAGACCAGTATCAACTTTACCTTAGGCTGATATGAAGGCATATTGACTGTAGTATACACTCACTCACCAAAAGTCATAGCACACCCCTCCAATCAGGGGTTCCCTGACCGTAATGAGAGAGATCCCGCTGTTTCCATTCTCGGAATGCAGGTGCACAGGACTCCTTGATATCACACAATGTAAACAAAACTAGCTGCAGAAATGGCAGCACGCCGAGAGCTATCCGCATTTGAACGGGGGATGATTGTTAGTGCCAGACGGATGGGTGCCTAAATATCAGATGTAGCCAACACCCTGCAATTTTCCCCCACAACCGTTGCAAGGGTTTATCGAGAGTACACCCAACGAGCGGATACAACCCATGTCGGACAGCGGACGGGCCCTCACGCCTCATTGATACCAGAGGTGTTCGCCGGGTCACCCGGCTTGCAACTGCTGACCGAAGGGTGACAGTGGGCCAAATCACCATGCGGTACAACCAGGGACGTCCCACAACTGTGTCCGTGATGACAATTCGCCGAATCTTGGCAGATGCAGGTTTTGGGAGCAGGAGGCCACGAAGGTGCTACTCTAGACTGCTGCACATCGTCGGCAACGCCTAGACTGGGCCAACAAACATCGCACATTGGACCGTTGAGAACTGGCGAAGAGTTGCCTGATCCGACGAAACACGGTTCCACCTATATCGGGCCGATGGTCGTGTCCGTTTCTTGTGCAGGCCACACGAAGCCATGAACCCCGCTTGTCAGATGGGGACCACTCAGGCAGGTGGAGGCTCCATAATGGTCTGGGGTGTTTTCTCGTGGCATGCAATGGGTCCATTACACAGTGGGCTAAAATGACAATCTAGCCTGAAAAAAAGACATTTTGCATACTTTTAATTTTAGACTTTTTTTTTCGTGGAAATGTCTCTATTAGTAGCTGGTGTTACTTTATCTT
>JAHWFO010056183.1:0-10254 GCA_023313115.1 Rhysida immarginata
TTCGGCTCTATCGGAGTCTAGTTTTACCCATTTTGTCCTACTGTTCTGTTTTATAAGGTGCATCACATAAGTATAGGACCACCCATATTTTCCCTTGTCTGCAAGAAACAAAATAAAATAATTAAAACATTGTCACTGTATCAGATTCTCACAACTATTATTTATTGTTTCCAAAGAAAATAATGAAAAACAAACAGCAACAAGAACGAGAATTTATAAAAATAGAAATTAAGCTGTCCTATAAGTATAAGACCAGCATCACTTAATACTTAATAAATCATCCCTTTTTGCAATATTTTTGAAAATTCGGTTTGGCATAGTTGTGACCAGGTTTTGCAGATAATCTGAATTCATTTCTTCCCAGGGATTCAACACAGCATACTTTAATTCTTCTATATTGCGGTACTATTTACCACCTGCATAAAGAGATCTGACTAAAGCGCCCCATAC
The DNA here is from genome assembly GCA_023313115.1 of Rhysida immarginata. Lineage (NCBI taxonomy): Eukaryota > Metazoa > Arthropoda > Chilopoda > Scolopendromorpha > Scolopendridae > Rhysida > Rhysida immarginata. The sequence continues at coordinate 451 of JAHWFO010056183.1, forward strand.
ATTTTCCACTGGATTGATATCTGGAGATAGGGCAGGCCAGTCCATAATTTGCACCCAATTTGTTAAAAACCACTCATATAGGGTGTTTCAGTCAATTTCTGACCATTTCACTCGAATCACGTGCATTAGGGATAAACAATTGAAAGAATATGAGCGCCATATCTAATTTCTAAATAGTTGGAGTGTGTATTGTTGCAACGGCGCTGTATGAAAATCGTATTGTTGAAAAAAGGCGCCCGCTTTATCAACAGAGCAGAAATGCAAGGTTGTCGAATGGTATTTCGAGACAAAATCCCCTGTAACCGTGCAAAGAAAGTTCCAGAAGGAGTATAAGTGTCGAGACGCACCAGGCAGGCAAGCAATCATGGATTTTGTCAAGCAATTTCGTGCCACTGGATGTGTTAAAGGCAAGAAAAAAAGCGGGAGCGAAGCTCATGTTCGAACGGCCGAAGTTGTCGAAAATGATCACACAAGGTTGGTCGATTCCCCTACCAAAAAATCTGTTCGCCGCCTATCCATTGAAGAAGGGCTGTCGTATACCACGACGTGGCGAATTTTGAAAAAGGATTTACACCTGTTCCCGTATAAGATCCATGTTTATCAGGAGTTAACAGACACTGGAAGACAGAAGCGACAACAATTTGCGATGGAGTTTGGAGCAGAAATGGAAGCCAATCAGAACATTGTGGACAACCTGTGGGTGTCAGATGAGGCCTTCTTCTATCTGTCAGGTGACGTTAATAAACACAACGTTCGTTTTGGGGTTCCCAGTACCCTCATGAGATCCATAAGTCACCTCTTCATCCACGAAAGGTTATGGCTTGGTGCGCGATTTCCAAAAGAGACATCATTGGTCCGTTCTTTTTTGAGGGCACCGTAACGTCACAGGCTTACCTTAAGATGTTGGAAACCTTCTTCATCCCCGAGTTGCGAAGGAGGCGTATACCGCTTCGACATCAATGGTTTCAACAGGATGGGGCTAGGCCTCACACCACTAATGAAGTGCTAGACTTTCTCAATCAAAAATTCGGAAATCGTGTCATTTCAACAGGTTTCCAGATCGATTCGGGGGTGGCTTTCTTTGGCCCCCTACGAGTCCTGACCTAAACCCCTGTGATTTTTATCTCTGGAGGTTCTTAAAGACAGTGTATTCACTACAGCACCAAGAACCCTAGACCAGCTGCAACAAAGCATCGTCGACTGCTGCACCCTTGTGGATGCAGAAATCCTGGATAGAGTTATGAACAACTTCACCATTCGGCTGCGAGCAGTTCAAAACATTCTTGGTTGCCACATTGAGCATATCATCAAGACTTTTCCACGGGAATAAAAACTCCGAAATGCCTAAAATATCATACTGAAATGCTAAGTTTGTAAACATTAATGGGTCAATAAATCATAATACTGAAATGATCAGAAATTGACTAAATCACCCTGTATGTGCTGTTTGCATGGTGAACTGGGGCATTATCTTGCTGGAAAATCCATCTGATCCCTCCAATCTTCTCCCCAAACGGTAAAAGATGAATATCTAACAGATCTTGATAATCTGAAGTCTTCATTCTTTCACTAACAATAGCTAAAGTGGTTCTACCATACCATCCGAAGCCAATCCAGACCATAAGTGATCCTCCTCCCTGTTGCCATATGAAGTACATTTCTTCTGACCTCCTGATGTCATGCCAGTAATATTGCCAGCCGTCTGGCCCATCTAAATTGGACTTTCTTCCAATCTTCTGTCCAGAACATCACTGACTGGGCAAAGGCCAACCGTTTCTGCTTGTGATGCAGTTGGAGTGCAGGTTGCTGTTTTCTTTTCGTGTACACAAGAGATGATGCCTACTTCACAATCCGTTGCACAGTTGATTTTGATACTGGAACATCTTCAGAATTGGCCGTCGCACGCAAAGATGTTGTGGGGACTTTAATTTTTTTAATAATCGCCCTTTTTTGTCGATTAGTCGTCTTCTGAGGTCTCCCAGGTCTCTTTTTCTGGCCATACTGAGCACCAGCTTTCAAATAATTAAATACAGCTTCATGTGATCGACTTATAGCCTTTCCTAAACCTCGTGCATTCACTCCAGAAGCTTTCAAAGCATCAATTTGACCCCTTTCATAGTCTGACAAGGTGGTGTTACGAGGCATTGTGTGTTTAAGTTGTTTGTTTACAGCCACTTGAAAGTTTTTGTGGAGGCAACCCTATTAGGTAATAACCAGTGTCATCTATTGACTGATTAATCACTGCTTTGTTAATTTTTCTGCTCGAAAAACGGCATTAATTGATGCTGGTCCTATACTTATGGGACAGCTTAATTTCTATTTTTATAAATTCTTCTTCTTATTGTTTGTTTTCCATTATTTTCTTTGGAGACAATAAATAATAGTTGTGAGAATCTGATAAAGTGACAATGTTTTAATTATTTTATTTTGTTTCTTGCAGACAAGGGAAAATATGGGTGGTCCTATACTTATGTGATGCACCTTAGAATGGGGGTTCAAATATGCAGTCTTGTAAACTGGATAGGGTGCAAAATGTTTTTCTCCGGTTTCTGAAGCGGAAACTCCCGAATTTTGATGTACCTTCAGATCTGTGTGCACTCTCAGACATTAGAATGAAGATTGATTTTGCCTTTCTTAAGAATGTTTTAGTAGGGTAGATGGATGCTCCGAACCTTCTCGAGTCCACTTTCATCAGAGTACCTACTCATACTACGAGGAAGCTCGTGTTGAAGCCTTAGCCTCTTATTAAACTCAGAGAAGAATTTTGTCGAGATACAAAGTTCAGAATTCAAAAACTATACAATGAGAATTCTGATGTCAGTGATTTATTTAATTAATTTTCCTCGTCATGTTACTATCCTGCCTTTGTGATTATGGCTGTATTTATTGTTTATCTTGTAACTCGCATTCAACTTGCACGATATTGTAGTTCAGTGTTGGCTTGAATTAGCTGTGTGAACACAGTACATGAACTGAATTGAATTATTATTATTATTGAATTTTTATCTTTGTAATTATTATTATATTTCTGTTAATCTGTATCCATAACAATGTGTTTTTATGTTTTTTTATTGTCCTTTTTTTAATTACGTTACTTCCCTTTTACTTGTATCTTAAATAACCCCATTTTGGGCCTCTGTTGGGGGGCAACATAGCGGCTTGGCCTTCCAGTTTATTTGGTGGGTTATTCTCTGTTGTTGTTACCTATTATTATTATTATTATTATTATTATTATTATTATTATTATTTATCCCAGATGGTTGTTTGTTTTTAGTATTTATTTGCGTAAAATGATGTCCGTTTATGGGAATAAAATCATAAACACACAAAGAAACTCCGTGTTTACACATTTAGATTATTTACTCATTTGGTATTAATGGTATGAAATTATATGATTAAGAAATGAGTAAAGAACGTTTTAATTGTTTGTAATCTTACAAACATGGAAACACGGAATTCTTTTGTGTGATTTAAAGGACTGTCAGTTTACGCAAATAAAATCATACAAGACCCGTCATTTTTTTGTGATACAAGACCCACTCAACTTTTTTTTTGCAATTTAGTAATATTTTTTAATATATCAAAAGTTTAAATCAGTTATTAATAAGTAATAATTTTGTAAATTCTTATACTAAGCGTTTCAATAAAATTAATTGATTATTGTTAAATATTTACGAATTATAAATAAACTTTATTAATTTCTAATAGTAATTAGTAACTTCAGAGAAAAATGCTGCGAAATTATGGGTCAACAGTGGCGTCTTTAAGTGATGTTTCACTGCAGGGCGGATACGAAACAGTTGCTATGAATGAATTGTTCATTTGGGTGTCTCTGAGAGAGGCTTCACTGCAGTGCACGCAGTGCTCGCAGTTACTAAAAGTCAATTTTGCCATTTTTTTTCAGTTTTTGTTGATTAACTGTTTTTGTTTTTAAGATTTGTTATTTATTATTTTTTGTTTTTGATTTCTGTAGTTTAAGTTATCTATAATTAGTTTGTGTTTCGGCATATATTATTTTTTATAGTACTTTTTGTATTATTATTCTTTTGTTTTTTTTAATTGCGATTTTTTTTTTCCGTTTTTTGTCACTTCGATTTTGCTTATTTATTGTTTTTTGTTGTTTTTTTCCCTTTATATCTTGTAATAATTCTTCACTCAGTGTGGATGATTTAAATTCTTTCTTAAGTAATAGCTCCATTTCTAATTCACTCGCTAGTCGCCCTGTTACTTTAACTGAATCTTGGATGTATTCTGAGGGTGAAGTGCCTACTCTGAATGGTTATTTGCCAGCCGCTATTTATAGGTCGCATAAAACAGGTGGGGGCATTGTAACATATTTTTCTAAATTAATTCACCATGTCATCATCCTTCAGGGGCCTTTGATCACTTCGGATATTGCGTTACTTACAGCTTTTTTAAATAATAAACTTTATATTATATTAGTTTATCGTCCTCCCTTTGGTCAATTTGCTTCGTTTTTTTCAATCCTTTCCTCTCTGCTCTGGATCTCCGACTTACTGACAAGCATATAGTCGTTTTAGGAGATTTCAATATTGAGTTTGGAAAATATTCCTCTTATCTTAATGATATCATTGATCTTTTTTCGAGTATGGGGCTTTCTCCTGCTATCTCTTCTGTGAACCATTATTCTTGCCTTCATAATACGTATTCAACTATGGACCAATGTTTTTCTGTTCATTCTAGTAATCTTTGTAATGGTTCACTAGATCTTTCTCTATCAGACCATTTTCCTATTTTTATTTTTTATTCTTTTTCTATTCCGGCGTGAAACCTGACTTCTATTGTCAGAAAAAGACTTGTTACTTTAAATAGATTAATGAGAATATCTCTCTTATTTGGAATTAACTAACTGGTCGGAGATCTTTGGAACTAGAAAAATTGTAGAAAAATTGATTATTTTAAGCAACCTCTTGTACAACCCTAGCGTCAATGAACTTCGGACACATACAGAATTTTGGATAAGTACAACGAAACTAATTGTAAACAAATGAAAATTACTTTATTGAGTGCACAGAGCTTCAGTACAACTGTGATATAGCATTTTAACATAAAAAAACGAGAAAATTAAATAAGCGACTTTTTGTAATGTTCCGTTTTCAACACGTTGCAATGAACTTCGTACACCGTACCGTTTATTGCACATTACCACTGAGTGGCGTCACCTTTCCGACGAATGACGCTCCAAAGTCGTTGAGGCATACTGGACACTAACTTCTGCGTTGTTTCTACTGGAATTTTGTCCCACTCTTCGGAAATACACGCCCGCAACTGCTGCAGTGTTCGAGGCTTCCGCTGTCTGACTTTTCGCTTTAAAATGCGCCATACATTTTCAATGGGTCACAGATCTGGGCTGCAGGCAGGCCAGTCAAGCACCCTGAAACGCTGCTGTTGTAGCCAAGCCTTGGTGTTCCGAGCAGCATGAGGCTTCACGTTGTCCTGCTGAAAGATGCTTGGTCTTCTATTGAACAACTTTTGGCGGGATGGACGCAGATGCTGTTGAAGAATGTGTATATAGCAGCAGAGTTAATAGTGCCCTCGCAAAAGTGAAGCGATCCTGTCCCGGCTGCACTCATGCAGCCCCACACCATCAGCGATGCAGGCTTCTGATCTTTCCTCTGGTAACAGTCGGGATGATTACTTTCGTGCTTGGTCCTTAGCACCTTGCGACCGTTGTTGCCATACATCACTGCAAAGGTGGACTCGTCGGACCACAGAACACTATTCCACTGAGCAAGGGTCCACTTTAGATGGGTTCTGGCCCATGCTACCCGGCGACACTTAGCTACAGTGCTCATAAACGGCTTCCTGTTTGTAGTGTATAAGTAATAGTTGCATCTTCTGATGTAACGGCGGACTGTGCTTTCGGATATGGGTATATGAAAATATTCTCGAGCCCAAACAGTCATTTCACTTATGGGAGCATGCCTGTTTTTCACAATGTAACGTCGAAATACTCGTAGGTCCCTAACATTCAATAATCGCTGCTTGCCTGGTGCAGTCCCTGGTTCTGTTTTCCCGATTTCTCTGAAACGCTTGATGATCCCATTAACAGTAGAGAGTGGAACTGATAATTCATGGGCAATAGCTCGCTGGGATTTGTTATTTTGGAACTGTTGTATAATTTTTTGCCATATACACGTTTCTACTGGCTTACCACATCCCATGGTTCAAAACAACACGAATACTGTGCTCTGTTGCGTGGACGGTGCTTTTAAAGCCTGATGCAAAGCATTCCGGGCGTTTCTACATCCTTCAGGAAAGCTCTATATGCTGGCGACCCTTTGCATACGAAGTTCTTTGAAACCTGTTGATAACACAATTTTACATAAATTTGAATAAATTATTTCACACCATTAAATCGATTCTAAATCGATGTTGATATTGTTACGTATACTCAGTAATTCTATTTTCATTAGCTTGCAATCCTCTGTATGCACTTTTCACTGTGTTTTTAGCCAGATTACTTGGTGTCCGAAGTTTATTGACGCTAGGTTTATATAAGGAATGGACCAATTAAATGTTCTAAATGTGTAATTAATTGTTTTTGTAATGTATTTTTCATTCTATTGTTAAATAAATTTTATATTTTTTGGCAAAAGATGATAATTTTTTATTCTTGACGTTTGATTCTTTGAGTATTCGATTCCTTACTCATAGTTATCGATAGTTGCACACTATCGTGATAGTATCGAGTTAACTAAAAAACTATCGTGATAGTACTATCGATAGTTTTCTTCTCACTATCGCCCATCTCTAGTAAGCCGCACTAGTCGACACTGCTGCTCAGCTGTGGGACCGCATCATAGCTCAGTTTGATGACATCAGGAACCGGCCAGGACAGCTGGAACATGTGCGACAGTCATTTGCCAGACACATTGAGGCCTGTGTAGCAGCCAATGGCCACCATTTTGAACACTTGCCATAGCACCTCCTGCTAGAAGTCAGCCACTAAATCACGGGCATGCAAAAGTTCAGTCGACATTTGCGAGAAAACGGTTGAGTTTCGGAACCATGTTTATAGGGATTAATTTGCTTACTTTGCCATGGGGAATATGCCAGTGTTACCAGATGTAGCATTTTTGATGCTACGGTAGCATATTTGAGGCCTAAAAGGATGCCGTAGCATAATTGAAATTGTAGCATTTTTGTAGCATATTTTGCGATTTTGTAGCAGTTTTGTAGCACTTTTGACAAAATCCAGATACACGATACGTCATCATGAGTCACCAACAGTACTATACATGCAGATTACAAAGCACTTCAGCTAAAGGGCTCTTATAGTCAGTACGGTTTGTAGTGATTGGTTAGTGGTGATTGCATAGATTCCCCTGAAATTTCTGCTTGGAATTCAGACGCATTAAAGAATCTCCGAAAGAACATCATTAACGACATCTCGAATATCATAAGCGACTGTTGAAAGTTTTTCTATTTTCCGACTGCTTGGAAGCTAGACTATAATAGACTGTCTATTGTGTTAAGTATCCCCAAGCAGGGGCAAAATCCTGCAGTTCCCGCGATCAGCCTACTCCCGTCGATATCTAAAGTCTTGGAGAAAACAATACTCACCAGGTTCAAAGGCTACTGTCTGACCAATGGTTTAGTGCGGAAAGAACCGAGGCATATTCTTGATGTCAACCTTGAAGACATTGGCAACGTTTCCTTCCCGGATTATTGGAAGATGTGATTCCACCCCCTCCCCCTCTGCCACTCTTCTGACAATTGTCAATCTTATTATTTTTTCATAATGTGAAAGACGTCTTTGCGTTAGGCAGGCTTCTTGCCTATTTCAGTGTATTTCAGGTGGAATTTATTCAGGAAGTGTAAGACTCGTATAAGCACTGCTTACGTCCCACCTGAACAAATGTATAGGGTGTTGCAGATAACTACAGGGCAGTATAACGGGAAGCCTACCCGCTCGATTGTAGGGGCCGGCTCGACATCAAATGAAAACTGGGTAATTTTATTTTGTTAAACTTTCTTGTATGGTAAACGGCATGACTAATTGAGCCAAGGAGGTGCACGCGCTACTGGTTGCTGCAGGCCACTTTCATCTCCCTCCGTTCTGACAATCGACCGAGCCAGCCCCTGCAATCGAGCTTTCTGTTATAGCCACACCCTATACACTTCACTGTTCGATTGTCGCATGGAATTCAGTCGGGACCCACTACTGCTACTGTACTGCACAACGGCTTCACTCGACGGACGATTGCCCATCATAAATTAAGGTAAGATCATGCCACCATGTGATTATTTATTTATTTTTTTGAGAGATTATTTAATATGCGTAAATTGCTGTCGTATGATGACAGTGTTAAATGCAGGTGGACTGCAGAAGCCATGGCACGCCTTATAACAGTTAAGCAAGAGTTAAATTCATGCACATCATTTACACCATCAACTGAAATGTTATCATGTTTTAATAACGATATGTATCAAAATATTAGTGAAAATGAAACTTTTGAAAAAATGAATGCTAATATTTGAAACTTTGTTATTAATAAAAGGTTTAAATTATAAGTAGTGGTTTATTTCTTTTGTGTTTGGCAATCACAGCTATAATTTATGACAGGCTTATATGTAGCATAAAACATAGCGTAATTGAGATGGATCTGTAGCATAAAGTAGCATAATTCAGATGGCGCTGCAGCACTTTCCGTTTTCAAAACCTGGCAACACTGGAATATGCAATAAAAATTTTCTGACAGCATTTCGGATACACCCTGTATATCAGACGTGGGCAAATGAGGCTCAGAAACTTTTTCACTGAATCTTATTAAATTGACTAAGTAACTAATATTTTGCTATTTGAGATGGTGTATTTATACTATGTAACTATTGTCTGGCTGTCTATAATATCTGAAAAACCGGAAAATAATATATGAAAATACGGAATGCGACTTTCATTGACCTCAAGCGGGCCCACCCCTGCTGTATATTATGACAATCCTCCCAAGATTGAATTACCGAATAGACTTTAAGATCGTCTGCGTATAGTAAAAATTTAACCTGTGGATGATCGAAATTTAAGGTAATATCCGCAGTGAAGATGTTAAATAGCACCGGGCCTAGAGGGGATCCCTGAGGGACGTCACAGCGAATATAGCCAAAAGCATTAAATCCTTTGGAGTCTTGTATTCTAAATCTTCGCCCGCAAAGGAGCGAAGCGAACCAATTTCGAAGATTTGCGGCAAGGCCTAATTTACCCAATTTATTTAAAAGCAGCCGAATATTGACACTGTAAAAGGCCTTACTAAAGTCTAAATACAAGACATCAACCTGCAACCGTTGATCAATTTGAGAAGTCAAATAAGAAGCATCTGCAAACGCTCCATATCCCACCCCAGTTCCCAAGTTCCCCCCCACCCACCCACCCCACACAATATCAACCCTCATCCCGCTGACTCGTTGCAAATCCTACGCCTAAGCTCAAGAAAAGCAAATCAAACCTGATAACTTAAAGAGTAAACCAAACCATCTTCATTCTACTTGAATCTTTACCTTTATTTGTGCCTATATACTGTGAATGGATATTTATAAGAGAAAAGGACGAGACATAAAAACTCTGGAATGCAATAAATAGTTAATAAATACAACTGAAAAATTAAATAATAATTAACAAATAACAAAATAATAAATATATAAGTATAATCAAAATAAAACTAAAAAATCAAATAAAGAGCTGACGTTTCGGATAGAGCCTATCCTTTATCAAAGCAAAAAAGGATAATTCTCTAAAAGCAAATAGAATATTAGAGAATTATCCTGAAGTTATGAAAGTTGTAC
>JAHWFO010056189.1:0-12750 GCA_023313115.1 Rhysida immarginata
TGAGGATCGTGCGCGATAACAATAGCATGTTAATCGCCGACACGACACTTCCTCCCATCGCACTTAGCTAGGCGAATACCGCTGGGGCGGATGCCGGGTGCGACCGGAGCGCCGGAGAGTTACTGAGTTCTGAGTCGGTTGGTCTCTACGACGCGTGGTGTCTGTTTCAGAGCGCTCTGGAAGTTGATTCTCTTCCGCACCCAGTTGATGCGGCTCAATTGGCTCGGGGGAGTCGCACAAGTCTGGCGGCGAATCCTCGACCGCTGGAAATGGAGTTGCTGCCGTGGTACTTAGTTCATAATCGGCGGCAACCGGGATCACCTCGGTTGGGGTGGTTGGGCAAACTGTTGCTGGGGAAGCGCACTCGCTAAAGCGCACCCGTCGAGGCGTTGCTGGTTTCCCCGTTCCTTCACGGGGTGGCGCACTTGGGCGTTCTATGTCTCGTGGCTTAAGCTGATCGATGTGGCGTTTCGAATAATTGTTGTCAACCGCCACTTCGTAGTGGAGATCTCCTAAGCGACGACTGACAACACCTGGAAGCCATTTTCTTTGGGAAACATTCCCTGACGACACATAGACTGGTTGCCCAACCCGAAGTGATCTGAACTTGGGTGAGAACGAAGCTTGGTGACGCTGTTGCACTCGCTGGTTTACGTCTTGTGGCCGTAACATATCCAGACGAGTGTACAGTTCTCTTCCCAAAAACAATTTTGCGGGAGACTCCTCCGTGGTGGCATGTGGCGCTCTTCTATATCGTTCCAGGAACGTGTTAAGGTTTCGTTGCAAGCTGGCTGGCGTCGTACCCATGGCTTTCAATGCACATTTTATCGTCTGTACATAGCGCTCAGCTTGCCCGTTGGTGGATGGGTGGTATAGCGCTGTGCGTTTGTGGAATCGTACTCCTCGCACTTTCAGGTACGTCGTAAATTCGTCGGCGACAAACTGGGGGCCATTGTCAGAGACCACGGTAGTTGGTATTCCGTGTCTCGCGAACAGCTCATCCAGGATGTCGATGGTGGCTGTCGCGGTCGTCGACGAAGTTACCTTCGCTTCCACCCATTTGCTGTACGCGTCTACTACTATCAGAAGCATTTTCCCCGACACTGGTCCGGCATAGTCCACATGGATTCTTTCCCATGGCCCCTTGGGATACTCCCAATGGTGGGTTCGAAACTGGGGAGGTGCGCTGGAAGTCGTTGCACATTGAGCGCACGTTCTGACGGTGCGTTCGATGTCAGCGTCAATACCGGGCCAGTATACGAACGAGCGGGCAAGGCCTTTCATCTTGCCCATCCCTAGATGGCCGGTGTGGAGGTCATCTAGGACTGGTTGCCGTAGTGGTGGTGGAATCACTACTCGATGTTCGTAGAGTAGACAACCAGCGCTCGTTGTATACCTGTCTTCGGGTGCTTTGAAACCAGAGCGACTTAGATCCCGTCCTCGAGCTAGCTCCTGGACAATTCGACCCAGTCTTGGATCGCTTCTTGTGGCTTTGGCGATGTCCTCTGGCCGAATGGGTAACTGGCTCATTTGGTGGATCACAAATCCCTCAAATCCATCTTCCTCTTCTTCTTCTACCCTGTTAATAGACGTAATGCGAGAGCAATAGTCGGCGTTTGAATGGTCCTTTGTTGGCTTGTAAGAAATGGAATAGTTAAAATTACTCAGATATTCTGCGTAATTGGCCATGCGACTAATGCATAGGGTTGGGAGAGATTTATGTGGATGAAATATTTGAGTTAGTGGCTTATGGTCTGTGACTAACTCAAATTTTCTTGCGTACAGATAGTTAAAAAATTTTTTAACAGCCCATACGATGGCAAGGGCTTCTTTGTCTATCTGGGGATAGCGCCGTTCCGTTTCCGAAAGAGATCGGCTGGCATATGCTATGGGTCTTTCTTTGCCGTTGGCTAGTCTGTGACTCAATACAGCCCCTAATCCAAAGCTACTTGCATCTGTGGCGAGAATGACTGGGAGAGAGGGATCATATTGGGTGAGGACCTGCGGCGAGATGAGGATGGTCTTGAGCTCCTCATAGGCCTTTCGTGCTTTGTCGGTCCACACGAATTTATCATGGCCCAGCATTTCTCGGAGTGGCTTTGCTTTGTGGGAAAGATTTGGAATAAAGGCGCTGTAGTAGGTCGCTTTCCCCAGGAAGAGCTGCAACTCCTCAGAAGACGATGGTATGGGCGCTCTTTGTATGGCAAGGATATGTTCATTTGATTTATGGAGGCCATTCTTATTAATAACATGTCCCAAACAGTTCAGTGACGTGGCTGCGAGGATACACTTTTTACGGTTAAGATGGAATCCGTGGTGGTCCAACCGACGTAGCGTTTGGCGTAACGCTTCCACTAGTTTGTCAAATGTCGGGGCAAACACAATGATGTCGTCAAAAAAATTGACCACATTTTCTGCTTCTCGGAACACCTCCCCCATCCGACGTTGCCACAACGCTGGTATATTTGCGGCACCATAGACGGCTCTAGTTGGTCTCACCAGTCCATGGGTCGGCGTGTTCAGAGTCAGAACCTCCCGGAATTTGGCGTCGATTGGTAAGTGGGTGTATGCATCCGTGATGTCTAGATGAGCAAACCACCCAGCCCCTCTCATTTTGTTAAATATATCCTCTATTTTAGGGATCGGGTACTCATCCACGATCATCTGCTTGTTGACCGTAGGCTTGTAATTTCCAGTGATTCGCAGCGCACCGTTTTTTTTAACCACTACGTGGGTTGGCGAAGCCCACTCGGAAAAATCGACACGTTCGTAAAAGCCAGCTTTGATTTTATCCTCGATGGCGGCAGCGTATTGATCTCGTAGAGCAAGTGGGACATCTCTTGCTCTAGCAAAGACAGGGGTGGCATCTGGCACAAGATGGACTGACGCTGGTGGCCCCCTCAGTTTCCCTGCTGTGGTTTGAAAGATGTGGTCAAATTCTCTCACTACACAGTCCAGTTGGTATTGTTGTTCCTTGGTTAAAAGTCCCTTATCTGGATTTTCTTGGATGGCTTGAATGGGTGCGAACAATTTGTCGAATTGGATCTCGTGGACGAAACTGGCGATCCACTCGCGACCCATTAATCCCGTAGAATTTCCTTCCACCACATAGAGATCCATATTACGGGTAGTGCTGCCAATGGTCACTCGCACTCTTACTTTTCCGAGGCAACGCACCTGATGACCAGTATAGCTTCGGAATTGACGGTCAGTCTTCTGCAGGCGTATTCGTGGTTTGATTTTGCGTAGACGGGTGACACCAACGATACCACAAGGTGCCCCCGTGTCGACCTCCATCTGCAGATGATTGCCGTCAATCGTAACATCTATCACATTTGTGTGGGAAGGTGCCTGCCTTGGAGACGAGATCTGGTTCAGTGTCTGGACCCGGTCTATTGGAACTGGCGTTTCATTGGGTGGGGTACGACAGGTACCCTTAGGCTTGGCACGACAGGCTCTGGCAATATGTCCGGTCATCTGGCAGGAGTAGCAGGTTGCAGTTTTGAAACGACAGGTGTCTGCCCAATGCAGACCACCACACCTGCCACACGGTTGTTTTGGCACAGTCTTGGTTCTGTTGCTGCTGGAATGGCGACTTGTTGCGGAACGATTGCGCTCGTTGCTCGCACTCGCTCGAAGAGGCTTCTTCTGTCGACTCCTCCCACGATGGTTTGACTTGGTACTTGGAGCTTCATATCCAAGTTTATTCGTAGCCTCGGGTGCTGGTTGGCTTACAGCCTTCCCGATGGCCCATGTGGCTTCTAGACTTTGGGCGATAGCATATGCCTTGTCAAAATCATCTGGCTGCTTGGCGATGATTTCGTCACGTGTCTCGGGGGAGCGAAGACCGTGAAGGAATTGCTCTATTAGCATCCGGTCTAGAAAGTCACCATATTGGCAGTGTGCTGCACTTTTACGTAGGCGGAGTGCGAACTGGGCCACTGATTCTTCTGGATGTTGAATAACAGTCCGGAATTTGATGCTTTCAACATACTTGTTTCGTGGACGATCCAACATACTAAACCACGCACTTCCACTAAGGGATGTTCTCTTTGCAATGAAAAGCGTTGTGGCGTTTGCCATTTTCTTAACCCTGCTACCTCCATTTCCAGCAGTGCTTCCTCCTTTACTTTCAAAATTAACCAGAACCTGACCTGCACTTCTCACAATCTAATTTACCTGTTACATTGCAAGGTATGCCAGAAACAGTATGTCGGTGAGACAGGCAATACCATACGTACCAGGTTTGCCGGACATAAATTCGACATCCTTAGCAATGCTGACACCCCTGTCGCTAAACACTTTAATTCCCCTGGCCACTCTTTACAGGCCATCAGCCTTTATATTCTTCGTAGTAACTTCCATAACAAAAAAGAAAGAAAGCAATTCGAGTCTTTTCTTATTTGGAAATTCAATTCCCTCACCCCTAATGGCATTAACCTTAGCAAAGGCACCATTCCCTCATTACCTTTCCCATGTCCCTTTCCAACTTCAGCTATTCCTTAATTTGTCGCAAGCCCTATGGGCCCTTTTCTTCTTTCTTCATCTTATCTTTTATTTCTTCTTTTCAGTGTTCTTCAATGTCCTTTCATATTTTTCTACCTTTGACCCGATGCTCTTACATGTGGGACTATTTTACAGGGTGACTAGCGACCGGGAATGGTCAGGGAATTTTTTATTTTTTTACCGAGAACAGTCAGGGAATTTTTTATTTTTAAACCGAGAACAGTCAGGGAATCATAAAATCGAAAATTTTGAACAATGTCAATAATATTCTTTCATTATAAACGTAGGAGTAGTGATAATTATATATTAATAAAGATGAATACACTCCTTTAATTAAAATAGGACAAAATTAAAATAAATAAAAAAAAAAACAATGAAAAAAGTCACCAGAGTAAAAGTTTAAGGACAAAGAAACACAGGACTTGTGAAGAAACTCAGGACGAAGAAACACAGGAACGAAGAAACACAGAAGATATACAGAAGAGACGAAGATCAGATGAAAACACAGAAGATATACAGAAGAGACGAAGATCAGATGAAACACAGAAGAAACTCAGAAGAGACGAAGATACAGCGAAGAAACGTTACAGGAACACAGGGAGGTACACAGGTCTATGATGGAAGTTCGTTGATTCGTGATGTAAATGACTATCTTTAATTAAGGTTTTCGGGATTTTTTTCCCATCTTCAGATTTAAGGTTTTTTTGAATGAATGGAAGATAATAATAAAAAATAAAACAATGTTGTCTAATACAATGTGTGATTATGATTATTTTGATTGTTGTGATCAGGATTGTTGGGTGTAAGGGAAGTGATATTATATTTTTATATTTTTAGTAGTAATTTCCATTTATTATTAATTTCTATTGATGGTTTGGCTAAATTTTTTTCATTCGAAATAATGTTGATAGTTTCTTTTATTAGTCTTTTTTTATAATTTATTTCTTTACTAATAATTTTGATTTTGTTCCAATCCGGATTATGATTTTGGTTAATGCAGTGGTTGACTAAATGGTTGTTTTTATCTTTGTTTCTAAGTGCTCTTTCATGTTCTTTTATTCTTGTAATTAATTTCTTTTTGTCTGACCTGTGTAAATGTGTTGACAATTGGCACATGGAATTTGATATATTATGTTAGTGATGTTCCATTTTTAGCACATTTTCTATATATAGAAATGTGCTTATGTGATCGGTTTGTCCAGCTGTCCGTCCGTCTGTAGACAATCCCACAATTCATTGCGTTGCATGTATTGAATTGCATGTATTGCAATCTCACAATTCATTCAATCATGTCTTGAATTGCTAGAAGAAACGAATTATCCTCGCATTTGGTATAACGCGAGTTGAGAACATGGGTTCGGTTCTGCGCCTGCTTTAAACATTAATGAGATGGTGTGCGTGCAGGATGCACGTGTTTGACGATTATTAAAAGGGCAGTTCGGTCCCTAAATCAAGAGAATTTTTTTATTCCTAGGGAGCTTAGCATTTATTACGATAACTTGAAAACGAATTAACTTTTTCACAGTCTGTTTTCACCAATCCATTAAAATGGGACAGAGTACGCAGAAGTACGAACGTGAGATAGCAGGAATAAGTACGTGCTCTAATAGCACGTGCTTAAATAGTACCATTATGATACCCTCTTAAACATTTCCTATAACAAGATATGGCAAGTAATATATCAAACAAATTGTCACAACATATCATGAACGAATATAAAAGAGTAACTAGTGATAGCAAGTATCGGTCTAATGGCACGTGTACGTGCAAGGATGTCTCATGAATGAATATAACGGTATATAGTGATGTCTGAATTGTTTAGTAGTACGTGTTTTAATGGTACCAAGTGGTACCATTGGAACTTTCAATGCTAGGATATTGCATGTAATATATCAAACCACTCGTAGTAACGTGCCATGAGTGAATATCACGAGAAAATAATGATCATAGTTATTGGTTTAGTAGCACGTGCCCTAATGGTGCCCTATGATACCATATGGTAACCTTGGAACTTTCAATGCTAAGATATGGCATGTAATATATCAAACGACTCGTAACAACATGCTATGAGTGACTATCACGAGAAAATATTGATAATGGTTAATAGTTTAGTAGCACGTGCCCTAATGGTGCCCTATGAAACCATTGGAACTTTCAATGCTAAGATATGGCATGCAATATATCAAACGGCTCGTAACAACATGTAATGAGTGAATATCATGAGAAAATAATGATAATTGTTATTGGTTTAGTAGCACGTGCCCTAATGGTGCCCTATGAAACCATTGGAACTTTCAATGCTAAGATATGGCATGTAATATATCAAACGTCTCGTAACAACGTGCCATGAGTGACTATCACAAGAAAATAATGATACTTGTTATTGGTTTAGTAGCACGTGCCCTAATGGTGCCCTATGAAACCATTGGAACTTTCAATGCTAAGATATGGCATGTAATATATCAAACGAATCGTAACAAGGTGCCATGACTGAATATCACGAGAAAATAATGATTATGGTTATTGGTTTAGTAGCACGTGCTCTAATGGTGCCCTATGATACCATATGGTAACCTTATAACTTTCAATGCTAAGATATGGCATGTATAATATCAAACGACTCGCAACAACGTGCCATGAGTGACTATCACGAGAAAATAATGATAATGGTTAACAGTTTAGTAGCACGTGCCCTAATGGTGCCCCATGGCATGATATGGTACCATTGGAAGTTTCAATTCTAACACATGGCATGTAATAGATCAAACGACTCGTAATAACGTGCCATGAGTGAATATCACGTGTAAATAATGATAATAGTTATTGGTTTAGTAGCACGTGCCCTAATGGTGCCCTATGAAACCATTGGAACTTTCAATGCTAAGATATGGCATGTAATATATCGAACGACTCGTAAAAACGTGCCATGAGTGACTATCACGAGTAAATAATGATAGTGGCAATTGGTTTTGTAGCACGTGCTCTAATGGTACAATACAGAATTTATAGAACTTTTAATGCTAAGATATGGCGTGTAATATATCAAACGACTCGTAACAACATGCAATTTGTGAATATCATGAGAAAATAATGATAATTGTTTTTGGTTTAGTAGCAAGTGCCCTAATGGTGCCCTATGAAACCATTGGAACTTTCAATGCTAAGATATGGCATGTAATATATCAAACGACTCCTAACAACATGTAATGAGTGAATATCACGAGAAAATAATGATAATGGTTATTGGTTTACTAGCACGTGCCCTAATGGTGCCCTATGAAACCATATGGCACAATTGGTAATTTCAATGCTAAGATATGGCATGTAATATATCAAACGACTCGTAATAACGTGCCATGAGTGAATATCACGTGTAAATAATGATAGTGGCAATTGGTTTTGTAGCACGTGCTCTAATGGTACAATACAGAATTTATAGAACTTTTAATGCTAAGATATGGCGTGTAATATATCAACCAACTCCTTACGCGTTATTAGATCTTTTGTTATCCATAGCTTATTTGAATCAAGAGTATAGTACTCTTAGGCTTAATGGTATTTAAAACTCATTACTAATTAATTTATTAGTAGTTAATCGCTTGCTTCAATAAGACTTTAGTAATTTAATATGAAAATCTAATAGATGCTTACACATAACGCTTCAGCAATTGAGGCTCACTTCGTTTAACATTATGTGAGAATTCTTACAAATTAAAGAACTTTTATTTTTTTAAGTGTATGAGGAATAACTTCACTCTCCATTTACCTTTCATTCTTCAAGTTTATTCTTTTAAATTCTCTCTATACGTTAGCCTATTTAAATAGTAATTTACAATTTAGTTTTCATATTTATTTATTTACTCTCAAGTGTTTTAAAATGTTGGTTAATTCTATATATCCATGTGCGATGCTATAAATAGAAAATGTGCTCCCTTTATCCGCTTTGGCGGTAAAATCATTCTTGTTCTTTATTATTTTGGCAAATGTCTTTGAAATTAGATATTGTGTTATTGTTTTGTTTTTTTGTTGTTTTTATATTGGTGGTTGTTATTAATGATTTGGTTATGTTATTTGTTATTTTTGGTATGATTTTAATGTTTGGTATCTGTTCGAGTATTTTTTTCTGTTTGTGAAAGGTTTTATTATTGTATTGTATTGAATATCTTCTCTATTGTTCGTATTGAGTTGTGTTATTTTTTGTTGTGTTGGTGAATGTTTCTATATAAATTTTATCAATTAGTTCTATAGGATATTTGTTTTTTGTTAGGTTTATTTTCAGATTTTTTAATTTTAGTGGGATATATTTTGGAGATGTGAGATTTTTTATTCTTTGTATGTATTGTTTAATTGTGTTGATTTTTTGGTGTGTGGGTTGTTGTGATAAATAATGTGGTATGTTATTGCCTTTTGTAGGTTTTTCATATATTTCAAAATTTAGTGTATTTATTTCTCTTATAATATTTAAATCTAGAAATGTGATTTGGTTGTTTGACATGCAATTGTGTGTAAATTTTAGTGGATATCTTTCTTCTAATAATTGTATCTTCGTCTCTTCTGAGTTTCTTCTGTGTTTCATCTGATCTTCGTCTCTTCTGTATATCTTCTGTGTTTTCATCTGATCTTCGTCTCTTCTGTATATCTTCTGTGTTTCTTCGTTCCTGTGTTTCTTCGTCCTGAGTTTCTTCACAAGTCCTGTGTTTCTTCGTCCTTAAACTTTTACTCTGGTGACTTTTTTCATTGTTTTTTTTTTTTTATTATTATTTATTTTAATTTTGTCCTATTTTAATTAAAGGAGTGTATTCATCTTTATTAATATATAATATTCTTTCATGACACCCCCCTTTTTTGTCTGCTGATAATCAGGAATAATTATACGAAATCTTTTTGCTAGGCACCCTATCATTCCTAAACGTTTTTATAATTTCACTTTTATATGTTTCATCCTATTACATTTTTCTCGCCGCCCCCTTATTATTTCCTATTTGTCCTCCGTCCTGTCCTATCCCAACAGTTCGTCTAATTAATCTCATTTGTTCTCTTTTTTTTCAGCCAATACCGTCTTACTATTCCCCATGCAAACTATATATAAACCCGTCCGTTAGTACAACTTTCATAACTTCAGGATAATTCTCTAATATTCTATTTGCTTTTAGAGAATTATCCTCTTGCTTTGATAAAGGATAGGCTCTATCCGAAACGTCAGCTTTTTATTTTTATTTTGATTTAGATTAATTATTTTTGTTTATTATACCTTATTTTTTATCTAATTTGTATTTTTGACAAATGTTATTACAATACTTCTTATTTTAAATGATTTTTTTTTATTGTTTATTCTTAATTTTTTTTTTTAGTGAAACATATTTGTTAATGATTAAATAAACATACTTTATTTTAATTCAAAAAATTATTTGAATAAATATAAAAATACAGTAAAAAGACTCCGTGAGTCTATATTTTTTGGACGCACTGTTTTAAAAATTTAAGTAACTTTAATTGAAATGTTTTTTAATTAAAAAAATAAATAAATAAATAAAAAATGGTAGCCGCGTGAAAATTTGCTGCGATATGTGAATGGAAGGAAATTTTTTAAATCTCTTGAGTGCTATCATAAAATCTCATGTGACCTCGTTATATCGATAATGCCAGTAAATGGCAACGCCACTGTAGCCGAAGTGGAGGATTTTAGCATTAACTTGAAAAAGTCTGCATATTTCTGTAATTTAAGATTTTAAGACCCCCCCCCCTTTTACTGTCTCTTTAATTTGGCAAAAAGCTCGTCTTATAGTCGAGTAAATATGTAATTATTAATATTGGCAGTATGGTGTGAAAAAAATTCTCCAGATACCCATTTTCCATTGTTAAATTCTCATTCTCTTAACACTGTTTCTTTTTGCCCTCAGATTCGGCAATGGGAATGATTCTCCTGAATGTTGCCTTTCCCCCTCTCCCTAGTAAACTTTCTCTCTTGAGATTGTAGATAGCTTTAGTTTTAATTTTTTCCTATACCTTTTGCAAATGTAGACTTCATCTTCAAAGTACTTATCCAGTATCTCATTCATTTGTCTTTGTGAATCAGAGGTTCTCACTTTTTTGTTAGCTGTGAAAAAAATTAATTCACATTTTTTCTTTGTAATTGGACAGTTTTTCAGCCCCATCTATACAAGATTATGAGGTGGTACTGTTTTGAATGTGTTTTATGGTAAAATCTTAAAGGTTAATTCTTTAAATATATGTATATATTTCTTTACAGGTGACATACATCCAGAAATTACTTTCTTGGGGACTGGTTCACGAGATTCCTCTGCATCCCGAAATGGTAGCGGCATCGTTGTCTCTCTTAGGTTTGGCATTAAGATTTCACATTTTCAGTCTTTATGTTTTCAAAGTATTTGAAAGAAAGCTAATTAGGATTAAAAGTTAGTTATACATTAGTTAATGTTGTGCATCTTTAACCTGTTTCTTGAGACTGAGCCATTAAAATATTGTGGCACTTACGGCCCTATTCATCATCAAGTATTAACACTCGAATCAGCTTTGAGTGATGCTTTTCATATTCACTATGACAAAATTCTTGGATTAAGTATCATGTTTGATTTGCGGTTCTCCAAGGTGAAGAAGGTTGTAGATTGACAAGGGACAAGGAGGAAATTCAGTACTTCTGGACAATTGAATGTAGTCGAAGTTGAATTCCTGGATGTGATGGGGCCTGCGATGCCTGAGAAAACTTCTAAAGGTGAGTGTGTAATCCAGAAAGTTGGGAATTAATATCTATCGAATCGAGAATTAATATGTGCACACTTGTTTGAAATAAGATGGATGACTCTGCAGACACTTATGATAATTTAGTATTTTTTCAAGAATCTTGATATCTTTTAATAAGAGTTGACCTTGAAAAATATTTTCTGTTCGAAAAGATGACTTAACTTCTTTAGATTTTTATTGTTGCTACAAATTGTATAAAGAATTCCCAAAAAAGATCAAACAATTATCTCAACAGAAAAATAGCTAGAATTAAAAAATTATTATCCATATTTATTCGCATGAATTAAGATAATAAATAAACTTCAGAACCGAGTAAATGGCCTTGAAAAAATAAAAAAAAAGATACGAAAATACAAAAGTGTCTCTTTGGCTAACGTCAAAAAGCAAAATAACAGTAGTTACCAAAAGTTCAGGACAAAATCAGCTGATGACGTTTGCTGAAATCACATCCTCCTGATGGAAAACTAAGCCATAGAATAGGAAGCCAGAAGAAAAATGGGCAATCTCAGGTTGTGATACTTCGCAACTTCCAATGATGACATTAGTTAATATCTGACCAGATAGAACTCATCATCGTCAAAATCGATATGACCTTGAGCTGTCAATACATCTGCTGTCAATGAAATCAATCAATGAAGTCAATAATCATGAATATTAATGATATCTCATTTATTTTCATGATGATTGACTTATTCGATACAATTACAGGTTTAATGAGGTCAATTAATGATGTACGAATTAATTACTTGTAATTAGCCTTGAATATTTAATTAGCAACTCTTTTATTACGAGTTATCAGCATATTGATCAATATTGTGATTATCGGTGATATATTGATAAATTAACAATCACTCGATACAATTACAGGTTTAATGACGTCAATTAATGATGATCCTAATAATTACATGTAATTTAGCTTGAATATTTAATTTTGCAACTCTTTTTTTATCAGAGTTATGTTTTAGTTACGTATTCTGTCACTGGATGGCACTCCAACCTTTTTAGATGTCGTTTTCAGTTTCATATTCTGTCAATTAGTTTCGTGTTCCGTCAACCCATATCATCTTCAAAATCGATATGATTAGATGTTTATAGTTTCGTACTCTGCCACACACAAATACTTCAAAAATCGATATGATTAATGTTTTTAGTTTCGTATTCAGTCACCCCCATCATCTCCAAATTCGATATGTATAGATGTTTTTAGTTTCATATTCTGTCACACCCATCAACTTCAATCGATGAGTTGACAATAACCAATAAAATCTATCATTAAAACCTATTAATTACATGTACTTAGGCTTGATTATTTAATTAGCAACTGTTTTTTATCTTAGTGACGATTAGATGACATTTTTGGTTACATATTCTGTCACTAGATGGCTCTCATCCCTTTATTTTTTCTCAAAGATAAATCCAACCTTTTATTTTTTTATTCCTCCAGTGAATATTTCGTAATTTAAATAAATACAATTTTATTTT
>JAHWFO010056196.1:0-27003 GCA_023313115.1 Rhysida immarginata
AACCCAGGTCGCAGAATTTTTCCTTCCGTTTTTCGATAGAAAAATTATTACATCTTGTTTGGAGGTCATCTCCAGTCTATATTTATTTATTTAAATATACTGCACATTCCTACAGGTGGGAATACATCAAAGTGGTTACACAAAAGTGTATGGGCCAATTTTACACTCTACTTTTAGGGCCAATTTCTACAGATGGTAGAGTGTAAACTGAATGTGATGAGACAGGGTACAATGTTTGGAAATGCTTATTTCAGACGCAACGAGATCTTCAACGAGTAATGTATGTGGGGTAGCTGCTTTCATTTTCAGAGCAAACTTCTGTTTTATTCATAAACAACTTATACATCAGCAAACAATTTTGTTTGGCTCTGGTGAGCTATTTTGGAGTTATGGAGGTATTTACATGACTCGGCGGGAGGTGTGTATTTCCACCATTTCAATTTATTTGTTAATTTCGTGAATAATTATTTTATTCGTATATTTTTATTATGTTTATTAATAGATCTTTGGATGTAGCCAACATAATGCAAATATAAGAAGTTTAAGAATAATTTACAAGAACAAAAATCACATAACTGTATGGTTACATATAGAAAAAAATATAAACAAACTGCATAAACATTATTAAGGAATAAGAGAAATTTCAAATTAAGACAAAATGCTTTGAATACGAGCCCTTCATTCCCAACAATACATAGAAGGGCTTATTGAAATAGAAGCAATTTTTCCACTCTGCGATAACCTTCTCTAAGAAGTTGCTCATCATGTGGCACTGAATCTTTAACATCCATGAATTCTTTGATCGTACCATTGCCATCATCAATTTCCTGTAAAATGTAGAGCTTGTTTGTGAAGGACAAGTTAAAATATATAGAATCGCCTGGAACTGAGAAACCTACAAAAGGATCTAGAGACCGTAGATTGTGACTCAGTTTATTAAGGCTCCAGTGGAAATTATCAGGATTCAAGACGGCATATACAGACATATGCGGTGTAGTGGTTACCATGAAAACGTATAGTTTGTTATTGTGAACAAGGATCGTCTTTGCAAATGATAAGTAATCACTACTAGTATCGCAAGAGGGAATAGGAACCTCGCAAACAAACTTGATTTGGTTATCTAACAGTGTATATAAAGCGTGGCTCTTTCTGTAAGGTAACCAGCATAACATATACAAAGTTTCTCTCAAGTTTACGCAACCTATTACAAGATTATCTGGAAACTTGAAAGACTCTTCCTTCCACTGTTTCCGGGAGATAGAGTAAGAGAGAATGGTCAGATGAAAATCACTAAAAAATTCAGATGTATCTTGTACGATATAGATTACCTTGTTAACGACGGCAGCGTAAATAGGATTATGAATAGGCGAAGGAAGTGATGGATTAGCTGACCACGAATTGTTTTCCCAATTATATGAAATGAAATAGTTTCTCCGATATATGTCGCTGTCTGGACTTTTACAAGGAAGAATACCAATGATATAAAGATGGGAGCCCGCCTGTATTGGACAAAAGGCTTCATACAGTTTATCACTCATGATGAAAGGCAGTTGTTCCGTTAGAGTTTTGTTGTTTGCTTCGTTCTGTAAGTCGATGATTTTAAGGGCGACTCTCGCATTTATTGGGTGATAATGTGGTCTCTCATACATTTGCTTTACATAGCCACCAAAATGGAAGAATTTCAGTGGTGGTTTGTATTTTCTTTCAGTCATCTTTGCATTCAATTTGTCCTTTTTAGTTTCGTCTTTTGGAGTGCCTGATGAGAACATTCGCGAAATACAAAACTGCTTGTAAAATTTCTCCGTAAAAAGAGAGCTTTCATTCTCCAGCAGTGTTTTCATGTAATCTTTTGTAATATAGTCATAATTCAGATGACCAAGAGATTCTTCTACATCGAAGTAGTTTCCAGGATTATGTTTATACCATCTTATGATTCCCGCTAAAATGGTATCTGTGAGTGCTATATTGTTTTCTTTTATTTCTTCCATTAATGATTTAAATCCTTTAATGTCCACAGAAATGAATTCGTCCTTGTTAATTACTGTTTCCAGATTCTCCAGAACAAACTGCAGGATAATAGCAAGTTCGATTTCATCTCCATAAACCAGAATTGCATTCCAAATCTCATGTACATTATCAATTTGGAGAGATGCTATAATTAATCCCCAGCAACGATTCGTGAGATCTTTGATTTCGAGCAAATGAGACGATTGGTGAACTCGAATAACGTGATCCAGGTTTTCTTTCTTTATTTTTGCGGTTGATTCGTAATAAATGAAATCCAGAATGGAGTGCATGACATCAATTTCGATATTAGGAAACTTCACGCGATCAGCTTGTGATTCTTTGAAATTACTCGTAAACATTTTCTCAAAGTAAATCGATCTACACGAGAGAATGAGCCGATGAGCTTTGACTTCTCCTTCGCTGCATACAAGAACGACGTCCGCCATTCGGTCGTCCTTTCTTAGTTTCTTTAACGCTTCCAGTAAAGATGACGACATGCCGGATGCCCTGTTATAAAAAGAAACAAATTTATTCTTTTCTTTTTTTTTGTACACACAGCCCAATGGATTAGAAATATCCGTTTATTATTTTAATGAACCCCTTTGCCCCAAATTACAACAGGCATGCTAATTGGAATATGAGTAAATAAAGCGTTGCAAGTCAATGAAAACAGAAGAGGATCCTTCCCATAGGAACACTCACAGCAATTTCCATGTCCTAGGACTCATTTTATTAGGTTATAGCTGTCTGATTCGATTATAAGAATGCAGTACCACAGATTACTTATTACACATATGGGACAATCAATGCTAAAGAAGTGGAAACAGCAGGGCTCATTGTTTTGACGTCATCGATTGTTGCAAAGTCCCTCTGTTCCGCCGGGCGCGCTGTTTCGAAACATTGTCTTTCACTTGTATTTTGATGTTTAATAAAGAATTCTCCATGAAAATTTCTTAAATGATACTATGTATTTTTTTACGTGATGGAAAGTACATTACTCATGGTTTTTCTTAAATCTTACAATTTAGTACAGTCACAGATTGCTTACAGTGGGACACAATCACGTGACCTGTTTCCATTTTCTCCATAAGGAAGTCATCATTTGTCCCATCTGTGTAATAAGTAATCTGTGGCAGTACTTCCTAGATAAGCTGTATAACCCATCTTTAAGTGTTTACAAACCCCCGACTCATCTAATAGCGCCAAACTCAGCTTAACGAATCAAGCTAGAGGAAATGTAAATCATTTCCAATGAGATAAGAAATCAAGTTACGAAAACATGGCATTCGTGTTTGTAAGAAGATTAATACAAAATTATTAGAACTAATATTACTCTTTAATATGACAATGGATAGGTCAAGTTATCTAAAGACTGTCTATCAGTGAGGATGTGACGTTCCGCGGTGCTGGAAGTCACGTGGGTCCGGCGGAGAGAGAGAGAAAAGAGGGGGGTGCGCTAATTGTGTTCTAGTAATTTGAATTTCGTAATATTTTCTTTTATTTTTTTAAACGAGATTACGTGAGTCATAGTGGATTGGAATCAGAATGTGATCTGTCTGAGTGGGTTAGTTTGTGTGTTGTGTTTTTATTTATAAATGAGAATTGTTGGGAGAGGCAATTGTTTGACGATCATTTATTGCTTGAAGATTTCCTCAGCCTCCGACGTAGTATTGTTGTTAATGTTGTTTTCCGAGAAACTGTGATTTGTCATAAGCATGCGTGTGTCGTTTGTTATGGGGTTCGTTTGTTTTTTTTTAGAGATAATAAAATTTATCTTTTGGGATATGAGTCGTAAGATTTATGAGCGCTTGGAGGCCGTAATGAGCGAAATAATCGTAAATAAGTACAAATATATGAACATTATTTGACTTTAGTACAATAGGATTCACAGTAGTCATGTTTTATGAGTTTTTTTTAAGCACTGGAACCAGTGGCGGCTCGTCCATAGACACTGCGGCACTGCAGCACCCCCAGTTTCACTTTTGATATCGATAAAATTCAATATAATGTGTCTTTTTTTCTTTAATACTATTCTTATAAATGTATATTAAAATTTTCTGAAGCAGCACCCCCAGACATTTTAGCTACGAGCCGCCACTGACTGGAACTCCGCAGACGTAATTGTGCAAATTGAACGGGGCGGCGAGAGCAGCGGCTGAAGCGACGACGCCGACTAGGCAGGAGTGTGATGATCGCAGTTGAGAGACGGCCGATGAGTAAGCATGGTAATTTCAGCAGTGCTGGTGAGTGCATTTGTTTATTCTTCGCGCCGCAAGAAGATTGAGATGGCAAACAAACTCATAAAGGAGCAATATGTGTCACAATTACATCGGTCCTCCCGCCGATTGTGGAAGTGAACGCTGAACCTTGCTTGTATTATCTCAACGCGGTGTAACTGGGTGAAACCAGCAAAAGAATTTCTGAGTCGCCAGCAGTGACGGCTGGGATTGCTTCTTCATCGTGGCAACACACCCTGTAGAGCCAGCTGTTTTGCCTTTTTGATAAGGTGATTGGGCACCGGTTCCATACTCTGAGATAGTCATGGATTATGTCTCCGGGTGCCAGAGGGGTAAGATGTTATAGTTGCAGCGCATAGTAGTCACTTCAAACGTAGGAGCGTGATGACTATCCCGTTTGGATGGACCCAGCTGCGCGACTCACCTGGGACTCGCTGGTAGACTTTCCACGTGACTGCCAAGAAAGGTCCTTGTACCTCCCCCTTTTTTAGCCATAAAAAGGAGGGTACACCACGCGGAAGCGTTCGAATTGTAACAAGAATATTTCTTTCGGAGGCACGTGGGGTTAAGTCACAGCCCCCATTAGTATTTATCTGGCAGTCCGGCATAATCAGGCTACACGCTAACTAGTACGAACCCGTGTGCCAATCAGCCCGTGAAACCGGAGAATGTTCCGTGGATTTGTAAATAGTATATTGATGTTTTTCTTAAGGGGCCCCTAGTTTTTGAATTAAGAAATAAGTTTTTGGTTTAGAAATGATATTGTGTGTATTAGTAAATAAAATAAGTCAGACATTCAATATTCAGGTGTGTTCTCTTTATTGGTCCGAACTCTTAACTAAGTTCACCCCGACGTATTGCCTAGAAGGCTTATGTGCCATACATACCTTTGGTGGGGGTGGGTGAACGTTACAAGGATAGTCTCTTCAACTCTTGAGTGCGAGAACACTCTCAAAAACCCAACGTTGAATAAGCCATTCTCCAACGTTTGTTCAAAATGGCGTCGCAG
Source organism: Rhysida immarginata (assembly GCA_023313115.1). Lineage (NCBI taxonomy): Eukaryota > Metazoa > Arthropoda > Chilopoda > Scolopendromorpha > Scolopendridae > Rhysida > Rhysida immarginata. The sequence goes on from JAHWFO010056196.1 coordinate 5,254, forward strand.
CAAGTTTCCTCCTCAATTAAGTTTGGACGATTAAAATTGTATACATAGTATATACTATATACATAAATTTTCTTCACCCGTCTTTTCTTTTTCGTATTCATTCCTTTTTTCTTGATGCTGCCCAATATGTATTTTGCTATCTCCTTTCTCCAAAATATATTTATTACGTATCGGGCACTCGAACATTTGAATTTTCTACTTTCATCCGCCATTTTGGTTCTACTCACCGAGGCAGCCGACCGGCGTTGGACTCCGATCGTGATTAGTGCGGTCATTACTTTATGGACAGGCTGCTCGCGATGGGCTTCGACCGTACGCGACCGGTTGGACTTTTTAGACACACCCTAAGTAAATTTCACTTTTCTGGCATTTTTCTAACGTAAATTATACTTATTTCATAGTTTCAAATTTATTTGTACTACATTTTCTTAGTCATTATTGTTACGATTATTTTTTATTTACTCGCTTTGATACGTATGCATTTCCACTGAATAGCATTCATTATTATCGACTGCTAACAACATAGCTAGTTTCTCGTAGCGATGGATCCAAAGACCAGAATATGTGTATCGGAATCTTATAGAAAGTAAGAAGGGCGGCTGATTTAATTTCAGCACAGAGCAAAATAAAATGTCACTATTTCCCTTTCCATTAGGATAGTGTAAATCATTGATCTGAAACTCATCGTTTGTTGTGCATTTCAGGTTGCTAAGGATACCGATATGAGCTATACGTGATATTTCCATTTATAGCCTAGCCAAAGGAATGCAAAAGAATTCTTGCAGATTTATAAAGAGAACGATATAACGGTTACAACAAAAATATTCCCTTGATTTTTGTGCAAATTAATTCTATTAAGTGATGGTGAATTTATTGCATTGTACATTATAACTTGAATGTATTGTTAAATCAATAAATGATTACATATAAAAAAAAACTAGCTGATATACCCGGCCTTGCTCGGACTCTTATGATGAAGCTTGGGAATACAATACCTGGATGTGAATGAATGTAGAGAAAAAATTAACACATGAAAATGCTTAGAATAAATATAGTAAAAATTTATATTAAAGAATCAAAAAAAAATCTTTTAAAATGCTCCCTCTCCAAGTATGGCCCTTTTTAGCAGTCCTACAAATGTTCGCGTTGGCCGGGGCCTGTCTTTCACATGGGCTACGAATCCTTCCAACAATCGTTCCAACAGCATTGCCAAAGTTCTACAAGAATGGATTGGCAAATAGTAATGCTTTTCCACCACGGTCTATAGATATTCATGGTCATCGAGCTCCATTGTTAAAATGAAGCTAAAGTTTCTAGCTCCCAATAGGGCGGGAACTCTATTGAAAAGTGGCGCTGCATGTACAATCGGCCCATAAACGCCTGCAGCGCCGCCCTATCGACAGACAGAAACTTTACTTTCATTTTCAGTTTCAATGAAAAACCTCTATCGCAGGTCACGGTCGGCCCTGGTGCGATCTATGCGGCACCTGGCGCGTTCTGTTTTCCTTAGCTTCTCGAAACAATGGAAAATGGCCGAAGCTCGATGACCATGAATATCTATAGACCGTGTTTTCCACAATTGTCGTAATATAGAACAATTCAACCTTGTTCTTCTGTAAAACGCGTTGAATGGTCTGCGGTATCGTCAACTGCTCGAAGATCATCTCCATCCGTTTTGTGCTTCCAAAAGTACGACGACCTTGCCGTGTTTCATTGTTTTTGTTAAACATCAATTGTTGGGAGCGGGTCACAGTGAGGGTAATCACGGGAAATTGACGGAAACCGAAGAAACTTTTCCAAAAATTTCGGGGCTTTATAGTGTGTGCGTAAACATATTGTCGTAAACGTGTATAAACTTTGTAAAGTATGTAAAAATGTGTATAAATTTTTGTATAAACTTGTGTAACTAGCTGTATACACGTGTATAAATTTGCGTATGTTGTATAAACTTATATAAATATGTTATACAGATGTGAGTATAAGCGTAAACATGTGTGAATTTGTGTGTAAACTAATATAAACTTGTGTAAATTGTGTACACACTCGTAAATATGTCTATATAAATGTATGTAGCTGTAAAAATGGATTAAAATGTATGTAAACTTGTGTAAATATGTATGTACGCAAGTAGTAAACATTCCGTTAATGAGTCTTAAGCTTGAACAATCGAATCAAGTAACCCGAGAATGGTGACTCGGAAATTCGGGTCAAACAACTCTTACTGACATATGTGTCCCAAGACTCTCTTAAATGGGTCGTATTCGAAGAATCATAGGACTCTCATATTGCTGTGAGTGAAATATACGTATCGTGATTTCTCACAAGGAGACTCCCCGAGTAGCTGTCATCAAATTGAAGACCATGCAAAGCCATTCGACCACTTCTCAAAATTTTCCGAGAAAAAATTCATAAAGTTTGTTATAATTGCCTACACTTTATAAATGCTCGAATTGTAGTATCGATGAACGAGACACAAAAAACGTTTCGTTATCGATGAACTTAGACGAATGCCGGCCACTTAGTACTATGGCTACCGCCATATCATTGTGATTTAAATCCAATAGAATTTATCTGGGCACAAGCTAAAGAGTATATGAGGAAAAAAATACGACGTTTAAGATTGCCAATGTAGAAGCATTAACAAAAGAAGCGATAGGCAATGTGACGGCTCACAATTTGAAGAATGCTATCGCCCACATTATGCGAGTAGAAGAGGATTATTGGCAAACGGATATTATTGGCAAAGTTGCCTGATAGAAGAACAAGTGGAGCCGCTAATTATTCAAGTGAATGGTGAAGACAATAAATACAGCAGCAGCGAAGAAGAGTGGAGTGATGTTAGCATTCTACCACAATCTCCTTAGCTTGGCAAAATAACAGTCTTTTTCAAGACTAACAAATAAAAGGCCATTTTCGTGGCCAGCAAATTTCGGAAAGAGATAACCAATCCAATGACTAAGATCATTTATTGGAAATTCTCCTTGATAAATTATAACAGAAAGTATAAAAAATAAATTAAAATAAGAAGATTTTAATATAATGACTATTAATATTATGACGATAAGGGGCTTTCTCCAAATTTTTATTTTAGACCGGACACCGGTATCAACTTCTTCTCCTTAAGCTGATATGAACTCAGTATGAGGTCAATATGCCTTCATATCAGCGTAAGGAGAAGTTGATACTGGTGTCCGGTCCAAAAATAAAAAATTGGAGAAAACCCCTTGTAGTTTTGTTTATTTTTGAGAGTAACTGAAATTCAACTCATTCTATCGGCGATGTCTTTCTGAATTTCCAAGATATTTGCTTGGGCTTTTTATAAGAGTAGCTCTATACATTTGGCTAATAAATTATGCAAAAGACATGTTGGTAACACTTGCACTTGCGCAGTTAAACATCATTTAGTAAAAATGCTCACATTTCATCAAATATTTAATTTTTTAATATTCTGATTGCAGGGTGTTTTGTCTGTTGTAGTTTGTCAAGTTCACTGAAAATAGCATTGCTTTGGGTTGAAAACCTTACATGGTATGAACAAAAAAACTTTAAAAAATTTCATTTTTTTAAAGAAACCTGTATATCTCCATAAATATACGTGCTATTCTCATACAAATGAACACAGACAAGTAAAAAGAGCCTCATAGTCATATGCTATTACAACGCATTTGAAGCATTAATTTTACAGGAAGATTCCAAACATTAATTTTTTTGTTCAATTTGTTGCGGGTCCCCTATGTGCCTTCGGGACAAAACCTTCACTGAAATATATGAGGTGTAACATGCTCTTTACACCCGTGAAGTTTCAGGATAATTCATCAAGTACTTTTCTAGATATTTGACAAAACGTGTAAGTCGAAAGGTGTTCCTAATATTTTGCCCAACCCCTATAGTACCGGGCTTTGCAAAAGTTGTGTTACACTCGTGACGACCCTCAAAGAAATGGACACGACGATGTTCACGATGCAGTTAGACATGTTTTTATTGTGCCATCATGTAGAATAATATTGTAATTAGTCATTTAATCAATGTAGCCACCATCTGCATCAAGACGAGGCCGAAAAGCTTGCAAACTCTGCGAATGTAGTCCTTCCTCATTCTGGTCCACACACGGTTGACGGATGTTTTCAGCTCGTTGACGTTGCTGTGACGGACCTTGCAGGCCTTCCCCTCGACATGCGCCCACACGCTGTAGTCAAGTGGATTGAGGTCTGGCGACTGCGGAGGCAAAAAGCCCTTCGACCAGAAGATCATGTTGGACCCCAACCAGTTTTGTACAGTGTTGGCCGTGTGGGCAGGGGCACCGTCCTGTTGAAAGATGGAGTCCGCATTTCTTCACCCAGGGAAGGACTTTTGTGGCCAGGATGTCCTTCTAATCAGCCGCCGTTAGCCGATATCCACTTGGGAACCACACGGGTGGCATTTTCTCGCCATTCGACGCCACGATTCCGAGCATCATCACAGAGGCCGGGTGCTTGGTTGTAGACACGTAGCGGACCTTGGAGATGTCCACGCAGTTGTTTTGATCTTTTCGTCAGAGAAAATGACAATTCGCTCGCCATGACTCTTCAAGTCGTTGAGAAGACGGCGACAGCGCTCCCGACGTTGTTCCCGTATCCGATCCGTCAGCAGAGGCCTGACGCTCTTTCCACCTTCTTCTTTGACCGCTCTGGACACTGTGGACACCGAAATTTTCTTTTTCTTTGCGAGCGCAGTCATTTTGAGCGTCGGGTCTTGTTCGAAGGCTTTTCTCACAGCCAAACGGTTGACGACTTGAGGTCTACCTGAACGAGGTTGATCTTTAAGGTCTCTCCCATTCTTGAGCCTGTCCGCAACTCTGTGGATGGTCATCCGGCTGACTTTGAGGAGCTTGGCAATCTCGGACTTCGTGTGGCCCGCGCGCAGGAGAGCAGCGATCTCTACTCGTTTCGTTTCCATCGCTTTTGTCGTGGACATTAGGATCACTCAGAGGTTAACACGTAATTTCCAATATATTATTTGATCCTTTTGTGGAAATGGAATTATCCAAATCATGAGCAGTCCATTTTTTTGGGGATGAAAAGAGTGTAACAGAACTTTTGCAAAGCCCGGTATATGGGAATGTGTTATTCATTTACTAAATATATTTCCATCATCTTTATTTTATTTTTATAAAATGCGCATAAGAATTATTATAATTAAACATAATCTAAAATTTCCTATTTATAAGATTTTTACAAGAGTCGAGTCACATTATTATGACCACCAACTAATATCCCGAATAGCCGCCTTTAGCGGTACGGACAGCAGCTAGACGACGTGGGAGTGAGTCAATATGATTTTGGTAGGTTTCTACTGGTAGCTGTTCCGTGTATACTGTAAAGCATTCGATAGCTGCTGAAAGGTACTCAGTGGTTGTTCCATAGCACGCATATGACGATCGAGGTGATCCCAAAGGTTCTCGATTGGGTGGAGTTCTGGGGAATTAGGGGGCCAGGGTAGTACTTGGAATTCTCGGTCGTGTTCCTCAAACTACCCCCGAAAAATTGTAGCCGTATGACACGTCGCATTGTCTTGCTGGAACGTCCCATCCCCCTCTGAGAGTGCCTTCCATAGGTATGAGTGGGCCCAGACAATGCCTTGAGAACACTCCCCACGCTAAGCCACTGTCGCCATCAGCCTGGATTGGTCCAACAATAGTTGCAGGAAGCTTGTTCTCGGAGGTTTCTCGCCTCACTCGCCAACGGCCTTCAATTCTGAGAGGGCAACCTTTTTCCTGTCAGAAGTGGTCCAGTTTCTGTACTGTTGGGCAAATTGAAGCAGTTTTTGGCGATCGTCCGAATACGTAGCAGGGTCTTCTGTACTATGGTTTTAGAGACATGTCTAGTAGCACCCTCGTTGGTTTGAGCGGTAAGTCGGTTCACTGTAGCTCTTCGATTGGCCTTCACACCCTTTCGCAGCCGACATTCACCTCTCTCGTCAATGGCATGTGGTGCTTCACAGTTCCCATACCGTTTATTCTGAATGGTCCCATTGTCCCAGTCATGGTAAACTTTATATTGCCTATAGTCAATTGACTTTTCATTGCCGGCGTGTGATTCAAGCAGGCACCAATAATGCTTAAACGTGTAACAACTGTTTCCATAACGCTTTTTTTATAGTTCGGCTTTTTACATCATGCTTTTTGTAGAATGATGTCCAGCTACAGCAGCACGAGAACAGTTCACAAACTGCGCGGTTTCCGAAATACTGCTATCCTTGGCCCGAAAGCCGATTATCATCCCCTTTTACAGATCTGATAAATCACGTTTCTTACCCACTGCAGAATGAATGATATGTTGTTAACGAGTTTTTAGTGAGCTTATTAATATGCAAGATTGAGGATAGAACAAATAACACATTTTCTTTTCTCAGAAATGTGATTGAATTTCGATCATTGGGGGATCCTAGTGTTTAGTAAATGAATTACACATTCCCATACATGTTATAAAAATTTACGAAGAGAAAAAAAAATTATCGAAGACGGGATTTGAACTTGTACCTGCAAAATAGAACTCAAGCGTTTTACCACTATATCCTTCAGTTGAGAGTGGCATCACCGAAAAACGTCGCTTATCAGGCATAGTACACAACATCGTAGCCTTCCGTCGTTAAATAATTTTTTACAATTTCGTCAAATGGCTTTCATATCCACCGATTTTTTTTATTATATCAAGGAGAAAAATATGAAATATGATTGCAGACAGAAATTTTGAAAATTTATTCAAACTATTTCTTCATGCGGACGAACTCTAACCGCTTCACTCGTGATGTCACTCTCAACTAAACTTGAAACAAGGTATAGACTACTGGCAATCAATTTTTTACCCACTTCCCCATTATCAATTATGAAAATACTCCATAATAAAATAAACGTGACGCTACATGTTTACCTTTTTTAATTATATGAATTCCGATTAAATAAGAGGTACCAAAAATTATTTTTTAATTTTAAATTGCACTTTATAAAGTAAAAGAGTGTGCTTACGAAGTTTTTAATTTTTTTTTCATTTAAGAACATATATTTTATTTTGAAATTTCGAAACCTGATTAAAAAATTCATCATTCAACATGATAGTTGCGCTGGGCGTAGCCATCTTGATGATCCAGGCGCGTTTTAAAACTAGAGAATGCTGAGATTAGCGAGAAAGGTGGATTAGCGAGGCTTTCGAGATTACTAATCTCACGGTGAGAAAACTTTCAGAAGTTTCCTTCTTCTACTTTTCATCTACCGGATGTGAAATTCGCATCATGGAGACATCTGTTTACACAGGTTTCTAGATGTCGACGAGATATAGTCTAAGGAACTTCCTAAGACTATGGAGATATCTAGAGTTTTGAAACAGAAAAATCTCGAACTCCTCGATCTCCTCGAATTTTGAAACACACCTTACCTAAAGGCGATAAATATCTATGTTACAATTCGAGCATTTATAAAATGTAGGTAATTATAACAAACTTTATGAATTTTTTTCCTCGGAAAATTTTGAGAAGTGCGTCGAATGGCTTTGCATGGGTCTTTAATTTGGTGAAAACTATTCGTAGAACATTTTTTTTTTTTTTAAATCAAATTCGGTGGATCAGAGTACGTGGAGTCTCCTTGTCAGACAAAATAACCTTCCAGTATTCATGTGTCCGGTTACATACTAAGTTCATGTTTATTTTAAATGGAGGGAATTAATAAAACAAATAAAACAAAAAAGATCTTTACTTAAGTCCTGGATACTTTGTCATGAATTTGTAATTTTGCCCTAAAACGGTTTCAAAATTTAATTAAGAACCCAACCGTTTTCCCTTTACAGATGTCGCAACATCAAGGCGAAATTTCGGTTATATAAAATAATTTGCGACGAATTTAATTTAAATGAAGATTACAAGAATATGCCTGAATAAAAAATCACAGTTCCTTATAACAAAAACTTTGTTAAAGTCGTAAAAATTGAAAATAAAGATCTTTTACAGGAGTGACTCTGTAGTCAGTTCATGAAGATGTACGTTTTCTGTCATTGATTCCAGAAAATCATATATCTTCATATATCCCTGATTAAATTCATGAGGAATCTTAGAAACTTACGTTGACGTCATGATGAAAAATCAAAGAAAAGGGGGAACATAAAACAGAATGGGAATGAGTTTTCGGCAACTACGTGACAGATGGACTCCAGTTGCGTAGCCAGCAAGTTAAAACAAAGTCTCGATGTTGCTAAAGCTCTCTAGATAATCTTTATCTACAGTCTTTATACAGTGATAACCTTTATCAAAATCTAAGTCTAAAATCTAAGCTCTAGATTTAGGGCAAAATCCAGTGGGGAAGGGGTATGAAAGAATTTAGCACCCTAAAGTTTTGGCCCTAAAGTCGGTGTTTTGCTATGGCACTGAAGCTGTTAAATAACAAAAATAAATTTTCTAAAATTTTGACAAACTTGGAACGCTGAAATTTCATCCAAATTGCTTTATGCAAGGATGCACTTTAGCCTACCAAATAAAAGGGAAGCTGTTGTTTAGGATAATACACTCTTTTGCATGTAATGCACATTTGATTTTAAAAAAATATTATGTTTTTTTTTTGAAAAATTAGATTACACTTTTTTTGTGGAGATAAAAATAAACAAGCAAATCAAAACAAATAATTTAATCTTAATTTTTTTTAGATAATATTATTATCTGTTTTTTAACACAAATTAAATATGCTATTTATCTTATTATTAAGTAAATTTTAAATAAAATAAAATGATATAATATAAATTTAAGTAAAAAAGAGAGGAATATATTATATAAATAGATTAAAAGGAAATTCACCTTTAAAAATTATAATAAAAAGTAGATAAAATTAAACTAATTAAAATATAAAGTTCACCGATTATAGTCTGATGTTGTATGAGAGTTTATGGAACAGATGATGTATTGTAGAAAGAAATATCTTGTAGAAGGAAATTGAAAATGCTGAAATTTTTTTGTCTCTCTCCGCTGAAGATGGCTGGCTACTTGGTAGCCGAAATACGTATCCGACATTTCATTTCTCCTTGCGAATTACAGGTTCCCCCTTTTTGGTTGTTCCATTCCACAGGTTTTGCTTAATTTTTGTTCACATTGATGTTTTTGTTTGAGTAGTTTAAGAAAATAGCTAGACACGTAGTAAAAAGCAGTGTAATTTGTAATTAATTCTGTCTTTATCAATGAAGAAAAACTAAAACTTTCTATAAAATTTGTTATAAAAAAATAATTCAAGCCACGGAATTATGTTGGAATTGTACGAGCACAAACACATTAGTGCACAGGTAGTTCGCAGAAACCTGCTGCACTACTCATGTTGGGACGATAAGAGAAGCTACTCATACGCCTGCGAGGCGCATCACAGTAACTAATTAATTATTAAAAAATTAATTATTTTTATACGTTTTTTTATTATGAATCTATATTTATGTATGTTATCTATAAAAAAACACAATATATGAAAATATATCATAATTTTTTATTATCAAAACTTAAATTATTTAGACCTCTTAAAAAGCTTAACAATTTTAAGAGTCTTTTTTTTTCATAGGAACTTAAAAAAAAAAAAAAAAACTAAAATTATACATTTCTTCTTAATTACTTAATTAGGTAACAATCAACTAGAAAAACGTAATAAAGTAACAATTTAAAATTTTTAAAGGCGCTCGGTGCAAACGTCAACTTTATGTTCCCCGCATATGGATTTTTGACACTTAGCGCAGATCATTATGGACATCTTCTTCTTTTTAGAAGTACAGTAAACGCAATATCTCCTTTTTTCGAGTGTGATGGGCCATCATCTACTGCAGAAGTGTCTTCGGAAGGTTTTTTCAAGATACCTTCTATAGTTTCTCGTAAATTGCGTATCAAAGTGGGTGCTTCTAATCTTTTTAGCATCCAATCAGTTGTCAACTGCGTACTAAGTACTTTCATGAATTGTCTACGACTCAAAGGTTCCTTATTTTTTGTTGACATATTGTGACAATATATAATATATGAATTCACAAAAGTCATTTTCAAAATATTATACAAAATAGCCATGGGCCATCGGTTAGTCTTCCTTGAGCAAGACACAGAGGAAGTCATTTGGTCGAATGTATCAACGCCGCCCTTGATTGTAAAACATGACCATTTCCGGTTTCCTTGTTTCAGTATTTAAAATCCCTTTTTCGTCACATGAAGATAAAAGGTACACCATTTTAGCTGGTTTTGGTTTGTAGGAAACCAAAGTCAAACATCCATCATAAGCGAACATGGATGTTCCAACTGGTCGAAGCCAGGTGTTTTTCATCTCTTCGGCGATTTCCAGTTTATTAGACCTTATCGTGCCAACAAGCGTGAGTTAATCTGGTTCAGCAAGTAACGATTTGGCCAAGGGTACAGAAGTGAACCAATTATCACACGTTACGTTACGATTAGTGCCATGTATAGAACGGGTTAATTCTTTCACGTAATACTCTCCTTGTGGTAATCCTTGGGTGTCAGTGACTTTTCCAATATATGGCAAAGCGTTCACCATATATTTTGTACCATTGTCACACATCGTAGGTATTTTGATGCCATACTTATTGGGCTTATTAGGAATATTCATCCGGATGGGGCACCTGCCTCGGAATCCAACTAACTGTTCATCTATTGTTACATAGTTCCCCGGTGTGTTAAAAGGAAAATTAATGTTTAATTGAGGAAAATTAATGGAAGGTGGCTAAGTACTTTTGTTGCCGACTGTACAATTTACGATACCTTTCAGCTTATAGGGAGAAATATCAAAACATAAACATTGAATATCCGCCATCTTTTGAGGGTATCGAGACCCATGGCTGCCATGGCTGCCATGGCTCTGAACTTATCCCATTGTTATACAATACATCCAAACACGCAACAACTCGTTACCATCGTTATACAATAACAAGTCGGGCAAAAATGGCGCACTTCGATGAGTAGCAGTATAGGATTGCCTTCCTCTTGCCCTCAAAAAATGGCAGCTGTACCCATCATTCAATGCGAAGATATTTTCCCCTATTAAGAAGAAATGTAAAGATGGCTAATGCTGGTTAGCCTATCAAGCTTTTATTTGTATATTAGATAAAGCAGGTTAAAAATAAGCATATTAACATTTTAATTTTCATAATAAATGTGATTATTTGATCAGCTGATAGTAAGTTCGAGAATTGTTTTTTTTACCACCTTTTCAGCAAAAAGAGTAACCAAAAGCGAATAACAAAAGGGTTTATATTTAGCAGTCTGTATGCATTTTATGTTTATACAAAAATAAAAATTTGACATCTATTGCAAAAGATGAAAAAAAATTCTCAATTATCGAAGATTAGTTTTAGGAATCGATCTAATTCACTTTTACATTCTTTTTATCGTTGAAATGTTCTAACGTCACTTTCTCGTGCTGCAAATTGCAAATAAATTTAAAAAATAGGAAACAAAATTATAATAGTTACATCTAGGTGTTAAAAGAGACATAAAATTGGCAAAACTTTTTGCACGAACAACTACGCTCGTCATCGTTGACCACTTCATTGTCTATTTAAAAAAAAAATAATAATAAAAAAAAAAAAATTGAAAAGTAAATTTTGACGCTACAAACTATCTAAAATACTTAAATTTTCCAAAGTTTTTCTCCGTTTGAAATATATTACATTACGTGATGTGTTTATTAAATGTTAAATTTAACTGGTTACTGACTGAGCGAGCGCCTCGCGAGGCAACCTCGGTTTCAAGGAAACTGCCGAGCATTTTGTTACTCTCAATTTAGATCGCACGTACGTATAGTTTCTGAGTTTATATTAAGAAAAGAAGAAACAATCTAAGCACTTTTGGGTGAGAAAAATCTATGAATACAGATTGCAACATGGGAACAAATTATTTGAAGAATTGTTTTGATGGTGAAAAAAATTTTTTTACACGGATATCTGAGACTGAATTTGTAACACTCTACTCTCTTGTAAATGCCGAAATACTTAAGAATGACACAAATTTTATTTCTCTCAGTTCATTTCCTGGATTATACTTCGCCACGCGTCTCCCCTTCTATTAGTATAAGCTTATTCTACGCATTGTGAATCCCGAAGTCTTTTAAAAGAACCATGTAATTCGAAGAGATTTAAAAACCTTCTCTTTCTCCATAGCACGAGCGAGTGAGGCAAGATAGAACCGTCTTGAGTGCGCGAGGCATTCGTTCTGAGGCGCCTTTGAGCATCGACAAAAACCGACTCGGCATGGCTCGGGCGAGGCACGTCCTGAGCGGCGGCCGAGCATATGCCTCGCGAGGATGCCTCGGCGAGGCTGCTCGCCCAGTCAGTACCCGGCTTATAACATTTTAAAGCAGGGCCGTACGCAGGGAGGGGGGGGGCTCGCATATAACAGAATTGTATGGACGGTGGTCAATTCTGTTACATGCCCCCCCCCCCTCAAATAAAATCCTGGGTACGATGCTGCTTTAAAGGGATGCATGAATTAATCTTTAATAAATGATAATGTTTTTCATCGTTAGCCATATAAAGAGCAAATTTTATAACCGAGTGTATAAACGGTTTCAAGACTGTTAAATTAATCATTTATTAAGCACGTTTCTTTAAATGAAGGAATAACAAAAATCGTTTAACAAAATATCCTTCTCAAAGATATACTTCAAACAAATCGTGAATACAAAGAGAAAAGGGAAGGAAAAATTCCGCGACCTGGACTCGAACCAGGGACCTTGCCTATCGCTGGCAACGCTCTAACCTTTTTATCTATACAAAGATATCCTACTAAAAATATCCTTATCTGATATTAAAAAAAACTATTGTATAAAAATAACAAAAAAGAAATAAAAATAAAAACAAATTGTCTAGCAATTAAATAACAACTGAAAAATAAATTTTTGGTGTTTTATACTGTCTTAAAACTAGATGGAACCCGCCAAAATTTGACGGCGAGCAAATGTGGGGTTTCATAAACAATCATAAACAATCCTCTCCACAAAAACGTCACAATCAAGAACTTTGCTAGCATTGATGATCAAATTAACAACAATTACAACAATTAACGACGATAACAATAATCAATGCGCATGCGCAGAAATGTCGATTTTGCTCTTATAAAAAGTGCTTTGCGTTTTAATATACAAGGTGATTCTGAAAAAGTGTGTATAACTGTAAGCAATGGCAGTGATGACCAGAATGAACATTTTCTTTTAATACAACGTGGGGTCGCAAGTACATTGTCCAGGAGCTATCACGCTTCATGTGCAAGACACTTTATGTCAATGACAATACGGTTTCGTGTACATCATGTGTGTCCTCTGGTTTAGACGTCAACCAAAAGAGATAACAAAAGCTGTGAACATTACGTACAATAACAATTCCAGTTCAAAGCAAATGTTCGAAGTGACGGCCACCAGTGGTGCGACATAGCTGACACCGCCGACGTAAGGATTCTCGCGCCCGGTGAAACACGTCCGGAGTATCTTGAATGGCACCAGCAGCAACAGCAATTCGTGCTACAAGGTCATCTGCTGTGTCCACAGGTGTTTCATACAAAGATACCCCGATACAAAGAAATCAAGTGGGTTGAGGTCGGGTGAGCGAGTTGGCCAGGCTACAGGCCCACCTCGCCCAATCCATCTTCCTGGGAAGGCGGTATTTAGAATGTCGCGCACTGTCCGAGCGAAGTGTGCCGGAGCTCCATCATGCATATACCGCATGTTTTGTCGGAAATCCAGAGGGATGTTATCTAAGAGCTCGGGGAGAGTTTCCTGCAGAAACCGATTGTAATTCTCGCCTGTCTTGTATGTATTTACAAGATCTCTAAGCGTTATGTTTTTGCAAACACTAGCACTCAATTTGTTTATTTCCACCTACTTATACTGATTTACTCTAATTTTATATTTACAAACTTTGATGACTTTTATAACAAACATAAACCACTGTATTAGACAATTTTTGTACACGATTTTTTTTTGCAAGATATCTTGGTACTTGTTCTGTACAATAATATTTTGTAATGCTTTAATTTGAATGATAAGTTAAAATACTGTGATTATAATTCGAGTTTCCAAGAAATGCTCACACGTCACCCACTGAAGTTCGCCATTATTATACAATTTTTTGTTAATGTTATTCATTTTATTCTGATATTTTTTATAACTTTGTATTTATTATATTTTGTGCCCATTAGGACCTAACTCGTCGGTCTGTGACCATACAGGTCCTTGTCGGGCACCTTAAAATAAATAAATAAATAAATAAATAAATAAATAAATAATTTTTTTAATAAAAATAATTATCACCTTATGAAAAACTGTTATATTACAAATTAATTAAGCAACATGATTTTCAATTTTAACATTAACACAATTCGAAATCTTGGGAGACAGAGAGAGGGACTAGAGTGCCTCAACGATGAGTCTTCAGCTAAGAGATGATATAGAAATGCTCGGTTGGTAGTATCCAGACAAGTTCTGATGGTTCTCAGTAGCAATATACAACTAAGGCTCTAGATTGAGACCTTTTCAGGTCAAATCAGTGGATGCTAAATCTCCCTTGTGTCTGATATCAGTGGTTAGAGTTAGAGAAAAGGGCTGAAATTTGATTTCAAACAAAACATAATAAAGCATTTGTGAACAATGTTGTTTCCCTAGATTGCTCATCTTAAGTATACATGATCGTAGTTCCTTTGGAATGTTTTCGCCACTTAGCGAGATCTAGTCAAGGTAAACTTCACTATGGCTGAGGACTTTTAAGGAAATTAATTAGTTAGCTTCAGTTGAAATACCAAGCAAGTATTCCAGTTTACGAAACTTTTGTGTGTCCCATTCATCATAAAAAAACGATCTCTGACATATACATTATTTATTCTATTTTACCTTTGGCATCCTCCTGAAAGGAGAAGAGTATTGCTAGAGTGAGAGTAAAACCAGATTGTATCATCTGAATTTGAAAAGCACTTTAAGCGATCATAACTTAGTGATTTAATTCTCCACCGGATCTTTTCAAGCATACAATTTCATATCCTTGTCGGAAAACAGGAAGATAAACAGTTTGTTGTTGTGAGCAACGAATATCTTTTGAACGAAATGGCGCTTTCGTTTTCGTGTCTCCCTCGAGGCCGATATTGACAAAATCCCCATGAAAAGAGGGAATCGGAACTTTACAGAGTGGTTCAATTGACTCGTTTATTAATTTACACAACCCAAGATTTTTGTAGCAAGAGCCCAAGATTAAGAAATACAAAGTCTTTTTAAACAGCACATACGACAAGGCAAAATGAATAGTAAATGATCAAAATGATTTTTCTGGCTGCTGGAATAACAGAGGATGACTGGCAATTCCCTGTAGCTTTCAACAACGTAGATACAATCATCGAGAACGGCTGTGCAAACAGGATTCTTAATGGATGTGGTTTATTTGAAATCTTATTGCTTTCCCAATAATAGAGGAGAAATGATTTACAAGGCTTATCCTCGGGATACTTTAAAAGAACAGCACAAAAGATATATAGGCTGCAAGTATCTTGAATTGAGATAAAGATGTCAGCACCGATGAGAAATGGTAGCTCTGTGGTGGTTTTGTCATATGGTATGTTGATTATGTTGATGATTTTAGAGAAGTTTTCTCGTTCAATAAATAACCATTTCCAGATTTTATGTAGCAACGAAAGCGGTAAAATTTCAAAGACAGCCTATCCTTTATACTTAATTTCTTTGCCTTTAAATTATTCTATTGATCACTCACTGTAGAGGATGACGCAACAACTCGTGATAGAAAGTACTGCTTGTAAAAACTCTTTCTAAAAACAGAACATTCATTTTCAGTGAGCTGTCTCATATAGTCTGTTGTAATGTGATTATAATTCAAATGAAGAAGACATTCCTGTATATTATAATTCTCAACTTGATGAATTTCATGCAATTTTATGATTCCACCTAAGATATTGTCTGTAACTGGTATGTTCTTTTCTCCTATTTCTTCTATTACTCGCTTGAACTGTGAAACTTCCAAAACAAAGAAATTCTCCTTCTCGATTATAGTTTCCAAATTCTTCAAAATGAACTGCAGTACAAGGGAAATGTCTTTTTCTTCTCCGTAAAGCACAACTGAATTCCAGATGTCAATTACATTCTCACTGTCCAGCGATGCCATAATTAAGTCCCAGCAAAGAACTGTGAGATCTTCAATTTGGAACATGTGAGACGAGTGATGAACCTTTAACACATGATCCAAGTTTTCTTTAGTTAATTTGCTGATGGACTCGAAGTAAATGAAATCCAGAATCGTTTGCATGACATCTACATGGACGTTAGGTAAAACTACTCGATTCGTTTGAGATTCTTCGAATTTACTTGTAAACATTTTCTTAAAATAGGCTGATCTACAGGACAGTATAACCCGATGAGCTTTGATTTCTTCTCCATCACATACAAGAACGACGTCAGCCAATTCCTCGTCTGTTCGCAGTTTCTTCATCGAAAAGGCAAGTGTACTAGTGGATAGACGAAATTAAAATTACCAACTTGTAAGTCAAGCGTATGACAATGTAAAAAAAATAAAAACATAACTGAATAATATCTAAAATACTTATTAATCGAAATAAAATAATTTTTAGAGTTTAATCGTAAAAACAGATGAAAATACGAGGGGTACTCTAAAAGTTTTCAGCCAGGAACTCTGCCCAGATCGATGCAAGACTGGGCATTAGATCACCAGTTAAAACAATCTTGCATGAACACCTGCAACTCAGGAAAGTTTCATCACGATGGATTCCTCGTTTGTTGACACAAGAGCAAAAAGTAGGCTGAGTGCAGTGATACCAAGAAATGATCGAAATGTTCAACAACGAGGAATCAAAACATGTCGACGACATATGCACAGGGACGAAACATGGGTCAATCATTATGAACCTGAAATTAAGGAAAAGTTCAAACAGTGGGTCTCTCAAGGCAATAAAAATGCTAACGTCAGAGTGCTGGAAGGTGATAGTGGCAATTTTCTTCTGTTCTACTGACCATGTGACAATGTGTGTGCCAAAAGTCCTAGAAAAATGAAAGGAGAAGTGTCTGCAGACCGGAACACGAAACTTGTTAGGGCATCATGACAACCCCCAGCACATGCTGCCGTTAAGACAACGGAGTTTTTTTCTGTGAAAATCGGGTGAATATGTTGACACATTCTCCAGACTTGGCATCTTGCGACTTATATTTGTTTCCCACAATCAAGAGGAAGCTCAGCCGGTTCCATTTTGTATGATGACGTACTAGCTGTGTATAGCGACTACATTTTGGAGCTCACTGCTCAGAACAGGAAAAGTGCATGTCTGAATTGTTTAGGAGGACAAAAGTTTGTATAAAAGCAGAGGGAGAGTACTTCGAAAAGTGCAAAAAGAATGGTCTTGGCAGATGCGTGCAGCGTTCCTGCTAAAAACTTTTAAAGTACCCCTCGTCGAGGATTCTTAATCACATTTCGGATTTTCGACTGAAAAAAAAAATTCATTCTAATGAATATTTTTTTTTCCAAGACAGTAGAGATCGCCTTAATTAAGTAATGCAAACTTTGATTATTTTTAAGTACCTAGACTTCTCCTCGATAATTACATAATGTCAAAGAACATAAAATAGGAATAATGACCATGGCGTCAGAACCTTTGATCTTCATGTAACACCTGTAAGAAGATCGGACTTGTGGTGTTATGGCACGCAAATAAGTATCATTAAAAAACATTACAAAGCAATGAAAGCGAAATGTAACAATAAAAATTTATTTTCAGAATTTTTTTGGATTTTTTTTTATTTAAGCTATAGTAATAATTATTATCCATGCGATAAAAAAAATATGTTAAATCATTCGCAAAGACATTTACATCAATTTACTTTTTTTACAAATATTTTTTCAACTGGAAGTTTTAATGGAAGGTGTGTTCAAATGAGATTAAGTATCATTGAGATGTCAACCGGAATATATGAAGTGAAAGATTGGTTTAAAGCCCCAATATATCCAGTGTTAAAATGTGGACAGTGGAAAAATAGGGATGGTAACTTGACATCATATGTTTATGTGAAATTAGACTCATGATTATGACAAGTTGTTGGGCAAAGCAAGAGCAGTTTGCGATGTTGGGCAAACCTGATGTCACTAGCAATGCGCTCTTGTGGTAGTTTTTGAAGAAAATCAAACTGAATTTGTTTTATCGGAAGTGACCTTTAAATTATTTCTTTATTAAATGACAGGAAAAAAAATAATTTGTATTTAGGATCAGGAAGGTATTCAAAACTATATGAAATCAACTTCTGGTTTGGTATCATTTGCCCTTTAAGGTTGAACCATGAACTGTAGTCCTATATTGATGATAATCTTTTGATAAGGACTTACAAGAAATTTGATAAAACTGTTTCCGAGCATTTTATTACGACCGATTTACAAAGGATACAACAATGGTATGATAAGAGAAAGATGAAGTCACATGTTAACAAGAAATTAAGCCTCCCGAGGAAGGTATAGTAAAGTAGCGGAAGCCCTGAGTTCATCTATTTTTTTATTCCTTCATCTGCAGTTTTTAACCCCCCCCCCTTTTTTTTAAATCAAAAATTGATTTTCTCAAACCTTGTATTTAGAAAATATAAAAGAACCCTATCGTCTTTCCTTTCTCATCATTTTCGATCAAATGATATATCACACCGTATAAGTTGCCATAAAATTCTAAAGACCAAGTGATTGTCACCCCCACAATTCCGACCCTATTGGGACAACTTGGCCCAAACTTTACAGTGATGTTCATCTTGCTTAGAGGAACCTGCATATCGAATTTCACTCCTTTATATGCGTAGACCTTTTGGTCCCCTCTAATTTGCGCCCCCGAAACTCTGACCCCAGTGGGCCAATCAAAATCAAACTAAGTAGTGAAGGTGCACACGCCCATAGTAAGCTACATTCCGAATTTCAACCTTCTATCTCAAAAAATGCGGAAATCATGAAGGGGACGGACGGACAGACAGACGGACATTGTGAAAACAATAAGTAGCTCCTTTCTTCTGCTACTTAATAAAACTGGTAAATTAGTAATTTGTAATGACAATGATCATTCTGATCAGTTGTGTATTTTGGGAAGAATTATGTATAGCAGATTACATTTTATTAACCATATACACAAATTGGTTAAGAATTTAAGAATAAAAGTTATTATAAAGAGGCTGTCTAATACGCTGATCAACAAGGAGATGTGCCTCATTTTTAATAATTTGTGTTTTTTCCTGCCTTGAAGTTTTGTACTGTGATTTGGTCGAGTACTTCTACCAAAATATTGTATCCCATTTGTCTTATTTTTAACCATTTACTTACGTTATCTTTTAAAATTGATAAATACCAACATATTACTAGTGTCTGCAACAAATTTAATATTTTGAAAATTTTTTTATGTATAAACATCTATATTCTATTCAACGAAAGATGGCTGGGCATGCCCAATTAAATTTCAGATTTCAATTGTTAGACACTGAATTGTCTAACAATTGAAGTTGGAAATTTAAGTTGGACACGTTCAGTCATCTTTCGTTGGACAGAATATAGTTGAACTTGAGGCCTTTTGGAATGGCCGACCGCCATGTTGAATATTCAGAGCCCCATTTACTACTGCTGTTGTTTTGAAAAACAGTTATAACGATGTGGACACTGGGTCAATTCCTTCAGTTTAACTGCTGCAGCTTTACAAGTTTAAAGTATTTTACTTTTGGAGCGTCTGTTGTAAAGGAGGAATCAAATGACTTCTCCCGTCGGGGCCCGTCAATGAGGCATCGGCCGCAGAAGTACGTAAGTGCGCATCGGGGAAGAAACCCCGCAACTTGTGCAATTAAGGACAACATTTGGTGAGTGCTCTTCTTTGTTTCTTTCCTCTGCAACCGGGAAGTACAACATAAAGACCTTTCATCGCGTTGTATCTTCGTTAGATCCTGATGTTTTGATTACCCTGCCTGCTCTCCGAACGAACCTTGATATGAGGTGTTTAAGTTACAATTTATTATACTGGTGCTGCACCTGCGAGAACGAACAGTGAAACTGTAATGGAACAGTAGTTTTATGTTGCTAATCGAGCTTCAACTGTAATTAAATATGTTTTGGTGTGATTTAGCATATTAATGTTAATTTTAAATGCTTAATCGCTTAAGAGTCGGTGTGCGCAGCACTGGCATGTGTCATAAATACTACTGTACTTCTAAAGCAAACCGAGTTACATAAATGGGAGGACGGCCTGCTCGATATCAGAGTTGTGCCTCATTCAGGTAACGGGAACAGGGGTTTCTGTGTTCCCCCTCTGTGAGAAAAAAGGGTACACATAGCGCTTGTTTGCGTTGCTGGTCTGGAATATTTGATATCCCGATTCCCTGTTGAGGTTACAGTACCTGCGAGCAGCGCCCCCGCCTTGTAGGCGTGTACACAAGACTTGGTGAGCAGAAGGTTCTTGTATGGCACGTGGCTGGTTGGTGCACCACCAGGGCAGTAGTTGGCTGTTGATAATGGCTCTACATGCTAATGATCACTGAAGTTGGCTATTATCTTTAGTAATCATTATGTTAGGGGGCCCTCTAAGTTGTTAAGATTATTAGGAGTTATACTCTGTGGTGTGATGTAAAGTTAGTTGCAACCTATGTCTATGTGCATTGTTTGGCTGTTGTGATAATAAAGAGTGATGTGCAATATTGAATTTGACTGATGAATGTCTATTTATTTTGTTTTAATTTTAGCTCTCATGCGACGTGTATGCCCTTTGCGATGCCCTGAACTCCTGACACGTCTCTTCCCTTAATTGCTTTACCTTTGTACGGGAGTTGTGAGCTTCTTGGTGGTAGTTAAAGGCGGGGGGGGGGGGCAACGTCACAAAAGGCTTTGTAGTATCTTAAGTGTCTGCTCCTTTTACCTGCGGACGTCGTTTTGTTCTCAAATACCTGCCGCGCCCTGTACCAACCTTTATACAAATGTCCCCCACTCTGAAACCCCTCAGTATCCTTGAACGTCGCCTATTCACTTCCAGAATTTCCTAAACGAGAAAAATTTCACTACTTTGGAGGTTTGCAAAGTG
This sequence comes from Rhysida immarginata, assembly GCA_023313115.1. Classification (NCBI taxonomy): domain Eukaryota; kingdom Metazoa; phylum Arthropoda; class Chilopoda; order Scolopendromorpha; family Scolopendridae; genus Rhysida; species Rhysida immarginata. Next base: position 26,323 of record JAHWFO010056196.1, read on the forward strand.
CACTTGGAAGACTGGGAAGTTCTGGGAGAAGAGAATTTTTAATTATTTTGTGCGTTTTCTTTTATATAATTAGCTTTTACTGAAGATTTAACGTTCTTACAATTTCATACTGATTTAAGAATTGTTTGTGCGTTTTATAAATTTGTTTGGCCGTTACGTTTTAAATGAGTAAAGTGGTGCTTTCATTTGAATTTCCCCCCATTTTCAGCTGGTTCTCGTTGATTTAATATTTCATGTTGTATATTCTTCTTGACATTTGCCTTATTGCATATTCATAAAGTTTTTGTTTGTCTTGTGACGTATAAATTATACTCTTAGAGCATTTTGGCCAACTTTTGGATTTGATGATAAGATTCAATGAGATTCTTGCACGGAACATATTATATCGGGTGTCCACAATTAAAGGACCCTATTGCAAAGCTGCCTATAGGCGAAACCAGTCATCAGAAAAGTGTGAAATTTTACGGAGGCCGTAATGAAGGGATGGGAATTTGTTTCGGCGAGAAAAAAAATTAGTTATGAATTTCGCCACCAGAAGGAGTTTTACGTTGATTACCTGTAGAATGCCTTTAGAGTGGTTAAAAAGGCACTCTAAATACCTATAGTAAACATGTATATTTATGGGCCGTCACTCAGCAGCACTTAACCTATAAAACCGAGGAACATTCGCCGAGATTCTGT
>JAHWFO010056197.1:0-13279 GCA_023313115.1 Rhysida immarginata
CCCTCCTTGAGGATCATTGCCAGCAGGAGTGAAGAAACTGGGTAACTAACTTAAACAGAGAACTCATTGGGAACTATGAAAATGTTGGCCAAAAAGGAACATACATTTGTGAACTACCTTTTTGGGAAATGATATGCATAAGATTAGGTTAGGGCTAACCTACCTAATCTAACATCCTAACCGAACCAGGGCCGTAGTTGAGGGGGGGTCGACGACCAATGCATTATGTGAAAAGGTCCACCTCCCCAATATGGGAAAAGGTTAATGGTCAGGAATTTTCCTCCCCAATATGGAAAAGGTCCGAAATTTTTGAAAATCGACCCCCCCCCCGCCCCAAGATAACGTCCTAGCTACGGCCCTGCTAACCTACCTTTTTTTTGGGGGGGGGGGGGGGGGTGGGGGCTTGTGGGGATTTCACACAACACACAAATTCTGTGAAGTTAAGCAACATCAGTGTAGTGTTGTAATTTTTATAATGTGTGTGTTTTAATAAATCCTTGAAAAGTGTTGAGAAATCCTTGATAAGTGCTTGAAAAGTCCTTGAAAATTTTTTCTTCTCAGTTGTACGAACCATGGCACTGCACACCTTCCTCAGTATAAATCCTGTTTTTCTGAGGATTCGGGGGCCCCTATTCACATGCTTAGTCTAACGGGGCCCTAAGCACTTGCTTAGTCTGCTTATGTATAAGTCCAGCGCTGGGCATATGTCTTTTGTAAATTATGTGTTTTGAGGATGGAAATATCAAGTAGGTAGGTGAGTGATATGAGAGAGAGTTTTGCCAATAATTACAGCTTTGTCTAAATATAATTTATGTGTTGTGTTCTCTAAGTCGCCAATGTCTGGGATATATCTATTGTATGAAATGTTTATGCTCTTTAAGTTTCTGAATCTTGGCTATCTGGCTACAGAGTTACTTTCTTATGTCATGATGTAATTTGTAATCATAGAATTCAAGTACCGTAAATTGAGAAGTTTATCTTATCATCCTTTATGTCAGATGGGATTTCATTCTATTTTTCCATTGTTTTGTAAAGAAATGTTTTTTTACGGAATCTTGAAATTGATAAAGGAAACTTCAACATTTCATACAGTATCGTATTTTATACGTACAGAGATAACGAATAGACAACACTCTATAGATCGATTCAGCCAATCAACGCTATCCGTCAGCTGATGGAATAAGGATAGTGGACATATGGGTCACTAAAATATTATACAAGTATTATAAATTGATATAAAGCATTGAAAAATATTCGTGTCTTCAAAAATTCATAATTCAGAATTATCAGTATAATTCATTACTCAGGGCATCCAGAGAATTTGAAGGGTATTGCTTCTCGTTTATCCCTTCTAATATTGATGAAAGGGAACAAATTAACAAAAGAATATGTACCAACGGCACATTTAGGTATTTTAATTGGGCATGAATAACTAAATATAGTTTTGAATGTACAAAATTAAAATAACTCAAGAATGTTCAATGAGGATTTATTGCACGCCATACAACAGATGTTTAAATTATTGTTAAATTTCTTTCTTATTTTCATCGAAAATTGAAACAAATGACCCTGTCTCTTTGGGATGATAAGACAATAGAAATTAGAAACAAATTTAAAATTGACGCATGGTATAATTGGCCGCTGTTTTGTTTCATACACATTATTCGCACATTAAAACACAAATGGCTGTATTTACCTCTATTGCACGAAACTTCTATAAAAACAAAGAAATTGCAACAGTAAACGGAGATTGCAACAGCAGATTATCATTGAAGCCTCGTTTCTCCGTGTGGGTGTGAGCGAGAAAGAAGAGAGAGTGAAAGAGAAGGACAAGTCTTGTAGAAGAGGTTTGCGTTAAATCTTGTTTTACGTTCCGTGGTAATTCTTTGCTGTCCATTTGTCCCATAATAGGCTTCTGATAACTCTTATTCCCACTCCTTACCCCCCACTTTCTCCCCGTATTCTGTCTCGCTATAACGAACGGTGCTATCTTCACCCCATTATTTTTACGGCTCTGCCTATTTGTGCCTTTCCCGCTACCGATTCACCCTCCGCCAGCTTCGCTTTCTACACCAACCCCCTCCTCCCGTTCCAGTCTTCTTTTTCTCTCGTCGTTCCCTGTGGCCTTGGCAACTTCCACCCACCCGCCACGCAACCGCTACCCATCTCGTCCGCGGCTTCTTCGTTGTATCGGGAGGCGATTGCGATGATGATGTGTTGTGCCTCTTATCAGCATCAGTGGGGAAGGCAGAGCCGGTGAATCGAGTGCGTCGATGACTCCACCGTGCCAAGGAAGTGTACGAAAGGAAAAAAGAAGGCGTTGGTGGCGGGAATAGATTGAAAGAAAGAAGAAAAAAAAAAGAGGAGGAGGGCATGGAAGATTAAATTTACAGGCGCTTTCCTCGAGAAAAACAGGCGATTTCTACCTTCGCCTTTGAGAAGTAATCGCCTCGCGTCAGGACGTTATTGAGTCAATGATTTGAGCTCGTTATTTACTATTATCAAGTAAACATTTAGCAATTTAATTTAAAATTATTTGAATGGATGGTTTCTGTTTTCTCCTTACACGTATTGCAGGGAAAACATTGATATGCGTGTAAGGAGAAAATAGATTTCACATGCATGCCTGAAATTTAACTGAAACTTTTTACTTAATTGGAAAATGTATAGATAGTATAAGATGGCAAAGGAGAAAGAAATCTCAGAAGTAATCAGTACGTGTACGCTAACTTACCAAAACACAAACTAAACTGTTATATAAGTGTCGCAAGTTGTCGGGCCACTTATCAAAGACTCTACTCATCTAGGAAGACTATCCACAACTTTCTGGAAGGATGCAGCTGCAATTTCCTGCCACTTCTTATTTGGAGCGGTTGCCGATTCAGCTATTCATATTAGATGCAAAGTTGACTATGTAGGCCATTCAAGTTCTTCCAACCATCCAATTGCAGACTTTATTGATTAACAAATGAATCCATGCCAAAATGTTCATTGTTGGTAGCGAAGATTTATCTGCAATGTCCAGGTAAATCTCTGATCCATGGATCTCTTAGCATGAACCAAGAGAAACAGCCCCGCATTATGACACTACCAATACCAAATTGGACGGTTGGCACAATGCACTCAACCAAACATTCTGCATACTCATGTCTGTCTGTGAGACTGCCAACGTGTGTAGCGAGATTAATTGCACCACTAACATGTTTTCATTATTTAAAGTCTTTGTACTACTTTAATGTTCGATGAGAATTGATCATCGTGACTCTAGGCTTATGGACAGATGTTGTCCCATAGTAGCTTATCTCTTCAACTCCCGTTGAACAGTCTGTAATTACGGTCTCTGGTGGCTGTCCAAATTCCCTAGTGATTCTGGCAGAAGAAGCAAACTTATTATTCCAGTTTAAGCCATTGAGTTTGAGATCTACCATTGCGCTGTTTCCTTTGTTTCCCTTTTACGCGTGAAATTAACCACGGTAGATTGGGTACGGTTAGCAGGCCCGAAATCACTGAATCTCATTGTTTAGTGCTATCCTATGACAGCTTCACGCACAGTGTCGTCGAGTTCTACTGTACGACCAATACCTCCTAGAGAGAAGGCCTGCGGACAAAAGTGTATACATTGTTACGTCATCATCAAGCGGCCAAATTTAGGGCTTATTATTGGTAGATATACGATTAACAATAGCCGCTTGATGATGATGTAACAATGTATACACCTTTTGTCCGTAGGCCTTCTCTCTAGGAGGTGTTGGTATGACCCACTTTTGTGATAACTAATCTTGATTAATATTTTAAAGCTTTACTTATGCTAATTATAACTCGCTCTCACTAACATGATGACTTGCACTGTCTAAGGGGTATCCTAATATTTTTTTTCAAGGTAACGTATAACAAAAAGGTGCTCTATATGACTAAGAGGTAATCAGGTTCGGTTAAAATAGGTTTATTCGTGGTTACTCATAAAAAAGTAGTTCAAGGAAATATTATGAATACAAAATGCTCACTGACAGATCCCGGGGAAGTTTTCCTGCTTGCAAATCGATGGTTTCCCAGTGATAGACTGTTTTGTACCACTGCAATTCGTTCCATCTGCGCTCTTTGAAACCACTGTTGATGTTAACAATGACTTTAATTACGCGTTATCTTGTTTGTACAGTTTATCTCGTGCACATAATGATGTCATTTTTATCTCAATTGGATAAACGCGGTCATCATTTACTGGTTTCGGTGACGTATTGGTCACCCACCTCTCTTAAAACGGCAAATTGCTTTTGTAGAGGAATCGCTTTTCGAATTTTTGATCGTGCTTAGCAGTCGATACGCTAATGCCCTTGTCTAATTTTTCCCTGCTGCCTATATACACATACTAACCAATGGATTAGAAGCATGTGGGAAAATTGTTTTAATCCGTTTTTATTCAAAATAGTTTGAGGTCATGGGGTTCAAGGGTCTACTTATCACCTATTTAAGATGTTGGGTGAGTCTAATCATTGAATTTGGTCAGCATGGAAGAAAAGAAGGATGTAACTGACTTCGAAAAGGGGCTCATCGTTCGAGATTGAAATAACGAAACAGCTGACTGGACTCTCGAAAGGTGTGATATCTAGAGTATTCAACCATTAGAAAAATGATCCGCAGTCTTTTTGTCTGAAAGGGATAATTCTGATCAAAAATAGGAAAGAAAATTCCGGAGCCCAGATTCGAACCAGGAACCTTTTGGCTCAGACCGCCAACGCGCCAACCAATTGCGCCACTGCGGCCATGAAAGCGAACCGTTATTTACATGACCTTAGGGCTTGGTTGGAGCAATTACCTAGTCCGCAGGCCGGGACTATCTTTCCTAAGGCGTAAATTCTTTAAAGAATAAATCATTAGATGGTCAGTGAGGGTTTTAATTGTACGCCAACCTCAGCTGTTCAAATTAATGATGAAAAATAGGAAAGAAAATTCCACAGCCTGAATTCGAACCAGGAACCTTTATGCAAAAAAAAGAAAAAGAAAAAAGAACTTTTATCTACAGTGGTGTCTGGAAAGTCGTGATTGGACACGTCAAAACTGGAAGAAAGTCATTTTTGTACCGACGATATATGATACATGTGGTTTTGTACAGACGATAGGCTGAGGGTTTAGCAGGAACCCCATGAAACAATGCCTTTTAAGACAACTTAAGGTTCTGGTAGCAGTGTCTTGGTATGGAGCTTCTTTTGCTAGAATGGACCGGGGTGTTCCACGGAAAAGTCCATCCTGCAGTGCTTCATTTTTATGTGACGGCTTCTTCATGTACGGCAATGCTACTATTCATTGGCACGGTTGGTTCAGCGGTAGTGTAGCGAGCACGAAGATGACTTCGTTATTTACCCTGACTGTCCCAGACGTTAAACCCATAGCGAGTTTTTGGAATATGTTGCCACGACATATTCGACAGCAAGATCCTCTTCCAACAAATCTGGGAGACTAAGTTTATGTCTCGTGAACGGTTGGTCTTCCGTTGACTTTAACAGCTCACCTACTCATTATCAACTTGCAGACATTGTAATTCGGCCCAAAGGGGTTCCGATAAATTATTAAACAAACATTTCTAATTCATTGGCCCGTGTGTGTATCTGTCTATCTTATTACGCTATCAATTGCGTCTTACTTTTTCAAGTAAATTATTTTGTTTAAAAACTATAATCTCACTGTATGTGGAGCATCCATTATATATTGTGGGAAACATGTGTAGACGATGCGTACAGAGTATCTGTTTTTTGAAAGGGGGAAATTAATTGTTTTACTCTTTATGATGGCTTAATCTAATGCCCCCATCACCACAATATTTCTGTTTTGTTTTTTTTTTAGGATTGCGTGCTCTCCTATTACGTTCTCTCCCTCTTGCGCACATTCATTGTTGCAATCAATTTCTCTCTCTCTCTCTCTCGCTTTCTCCTCCATTCGGCCACCACATCTTATCGATCATTTTCTCTTCGCGGGGTCCTTCCAGTTCGGATGTGAATGCTTAATAACGAACATTAAATGTTGAGTAGAAATTGGCCGTTAGGAAGCTCGGTCGGAATGAGACACAGCAAAAATATATTGGCTGGTTTTATTTCGGCGACAGAGGGGGAACAGGGGGGTGGGAAGAAAATTGAACAGTTATTCACGTAATTTAACACTTACCTAGGACACGAGTACATGGAGGAATTGGGAGAATGTGACAGCACGTACATCGCGCACTTTGTGGCGACGTCTGTATTTGAGATCTAGTGCGTTTCTTAAAGCGAAGGAATTTTTATTTTGTTTTGGGAACTGATAAAAAAAGTTTACATAGGAAAAAGGATAGTTTGATAGTTGTTCTACTTAAAGTACAGGGTACCACAAAAAATAATTTTACAAGTTCCGTTAGGGTGTAGATAATTTCTTACGCAGAAAAACATATCAGGAAAGGCGTTTGAAAAGAAATTGAGTTTAGGTGGGATGTCTGCTGTAATCACTCATGGCAATCATATTGAAGCAAAATTACCGTTCGAGTTAAAACATGATTAACGGTTAAAAGTCCATCAACCAATTATGCAAATTATTTCACTGAAGTTATAAAATCCTTTTCGGGACACCATGTTTTGGGGGTTCTATTGATAATTGGATGAGTGTAGTTCCGGGCAGGATGGATTGCGGAGGCTCTGTTTTAGAGTGATTGAAAGCTGATTGGATTTTAATAACTGATTATTTTAAAGTAAAGAACTTTAAAACGCAAAGAACTTTTTTAAGAGCAAAATCGGCACTTCTGCGCATGCGCATTGATCATTGTTATCGTCATGAATTGTGGTATGTAATTGTTGTTAATTTGATCATCAGTGATAGCAAGTTCTTGATTGTGACGTCTTTGTGCAGAGGATTATTTATGATTGTTTATGAAACCACAGTTGTTTGCCGTCAGTAATTTTATTACTACGTCAAATAGTTGACTTAAAATTGGCCCCCCCCCCCCCCCGTCTAAAAAAAAATAAAATTTTAATTATTTGATTTGAATGAAGGTATAACTGCAAAATTTTCCCCTATGACATTTGTTTATAATCTCTTGGTGAACGCTGAAAAAAATTGTGATTATGAGGTCCCTTTTCCGGTCCCTGTTTTCCCACGTGGTGGCCTCGGCGCATCCTAGCAGAGATGATGAGTCTTGCAGGCGGGCTCCCTTGTTGCCATGACCACCGGCGAAGAGTTTCTTGGGACCCGCGGAAACGCTTTTATTTAGGAAGGGTCGACATGTGTTTCACGTCCGGAATAACAGTGACATATGTAATTCCTCCGTGCCTGTTATATTGTTTTATATACGTAGATGAACACATGTCACACAGCATTGATTTATAAAAGGGTCTAGAGACCTCAAGAAGTAATTAATTGTAGCATTAAAGAGATAGCAGCCCCGTTTGCTTATGGACGTCGAATTATTTGTTTTTGAACTAACTTAACTTTGTAGTAATTTTGTTTACCAGAGAATAGTGTGCCAGCGTTTATAACAGAAGAAGGATGAAGAGATTAGAATCACACATGCATTCATAACCTAGTTAAAAAGATTATTTCTACATTCTCTTAGATTAGGAGTTTGAATTTTGTATTTTCTTAATCAGTTTTATACTATGTGATATGAAGTTTCCGAGCACTCCTATAAAACAATATCCCGTGTCTTAGTTTACATGTCAGTGATCTCTTAAGATAATATAAATTGAAACATACGTTATTGGACTCATTTGCGATTCATATTGGTCCAGTATAGGTCGCTCAACAGAGCTCAATGAATTCCAACGTTGTACCATCATAGGATGACACCTCTGTACGAAAAATTTCTGTCGTTTTCCATATCACCCGTTCAACTATAATTGACATCATTGCCAAGTAGATATCTCAAGGCGCAACGTCATTGAAATTGTAGGGCAAACCAAACACAGACAAAGATCGCCGAATGCTAGCACGTGTAATATGATGCAATCGGAAATCTTTATTTGAAACAATTGCTACAGAGGACCGAAATGCTACTTGAAGTATGGCCAGTACAATCCACATCGGCAGAATCACGTTCAGAAAACCCTAAGAACCCTGAGTTTCTAGCGAATGATGTGTAATTCACCGAAAGTGTCGTTCAGAATAGTGTATATCAGTGTTTCTCAAAGTGGGCGATATCGCCCTCCTGGGGGCACTGGAACGAATCATGGAGGCAGTAGTAGTCTTAGGTTCAGTGGGGGGCGGAAGTGGTCTTAAGCTCAATTAGAGGGCGGTGAGATTCCTGAAATTGGCTTCCAGCTACGGAAAACAATGCAAAGTAAGGAATCTAAGTAGGAGGGGGGGGGGACCGGTTTGGTATAAACTTCTGGAATCAAAAAGTTTTGAGAAACACTTCTGTATATCAACAAAATTGGGCCATGGATCAATAGAAACATGTTTTATGGAGCAGCAACTCTCGGTACATACTCTGACAGTCACATGGTCTGTTGGATCTCGGAGAACGCTTCATGCCAGATTGCGTGGTGCCCACTGAGAAGTTTGGAGGAGGCCGTATCATAATATGGAGCTCAATTTCAAAAGTCGGCTAACTTGTTCCATTAACAGAAACTGTTACCTCTGCAACTTAGCTTGACAGTTTAGACAACTCTGCACTGTCGACACTGTGATTTGGCCACTCCTATACCAATTTGACTTCTCCTTGTAACAAGGCAAGATTTGTGCAGGAATGATTTGGAGATAGGGGTTGAAGAAATGAACTGGCGTGCACTGTATATAAATCCTGTTAAATACCTGTGGTATGAACTGAAGCGACAATCACATGGTCCAATATCTATGACTGACTGATCAGTGCTATTGGGAAGAATGGAAGAAAATTCCTACAGCTATCTATCAACAAACACATAGTAATTTTCGTGATAAACTTGCAAGTGTTTATCCAGTATTTTTACACAGAAACAATACGATATTGTTCGCTTAAACTTGTATAGTATTCAGAAATTTTATATCTAATTGTTTTTCGTCATTATAATAAATTTTGTTTGTTCATCCTTGTTTAAAGTCCTATCTTGTACGAAGGAAGTCGAGTATGAGTTTAGGTAAAGTACCTCTTTCAGTTGACAGATTTGAACCGAAAGTTGATACAGATCACAATTTTAGTGTAAGGACCACATACCAAATCGTATCCATCTAGCTCTTGTTTTTTGAGGTATGCATACGGACAGATATATTCCAAAAATTTGTTATTCGGACTTACGGAGGTCTATAGTGTCGAGATTGATCAAAATCTCGAAGTTGAATTTTTTGATTATTATTATTTATTTAAGCTTATTTATTAAGAAGCGGAAGAATGGAGCTACTTATTGGTATCACAACGTCCGTCCGTTCGTTTGTCCGTCCCCTTCATAATTTCTGCATTTTTTGAGGTAGAAAGTTGAAAGTCGGAATGTAGCTTACTATAGGCATGAGTACCTTCACTATTTCGTTTGGCCCACTGGGATCGGAAATACGGGGATGGGAGTTAGAGGGGACCAAGTGATCTATGTGATATTGAGGTATGTAAAGGAGTGACAAATTGTCCCAGTGGGGTCGGAGTTGTGGGGGTGGCATTTGCTCTTTAGAACTACGGCAACATATGGCGTGTGATATATCATTCGATCGAAAATGATGAGAAGGGAAAGAAGATAGGGTTCTTTTATATAAGGTCTACGTGTATTTATGCATATAAAGGAGTGAAATTTGGTATGCAGATTCCTCTAAGCAAAATCTACAGTTACTATGAAGTTTGGGCCAAATTGTCCCGATGGGGTCGGAGTTGTGGGGTTGGCAGTTGGCTTGGTCTTTAGAACTATGGCAACCTATGGCATGTGATATATCATTCGATCTTAAATGATGAGAAACGAAAGAACAAAGAGCTCTTTTACACTTTCTAAATACTACGTTCGAGAAAATCAATTTTTCGATTTAAAAATTGGGAAGGGGGGTAAAAAGTGAGATAAAAGGGCAAAAATAGATGATCTCAGCGCTTCCGCTACTTTCCTATACCTTTCTCGGGAGGTGTTATTAAAATCACCTCAAATAGGCATTGAATACAGATTACACGTTTACATAAACTAAACAACACGGGACATATAAATACCTTAAAATTCGCCATTTAAATTGACTTGATAATATAAATGTACTAACTTATGATAAAAATATTTGCATGACATATTGCATGCTTTATTTTGACAAGTCAATGGTATAGTATGTAAATCCAGGTGTAGTTCATTCCAAAAACCAAAAGAATTTTAGGGAAAACATCTGCGGCAAAAGGCAGTTAATATTTCACGTACTTCAAATTTGTATCGTCTCGTACTACGTACACAGGGATCAGCTTGGGAAAAAGTCATGATCTTATGTAAAGGATGCTTTGGGCTTCTAACAATTACAGCAAGTTCATTTAAGCGTTTTAAAGTAATGAAGATATCTAAATACATTAGCCTACACTGTTAGCAAAACAAAATTCGAATATCGATTGCTGAAGTTTCAGATTACAATACCTTCTCTATGTACACTTCTATACGAGAAAGTAAAAAACTTAACTAACGTAGACTGGTATAGTTTAAACATATATGTGCGTATCAAGTATAACAAAGACTTGAATGGTTGGATTTTTTTTCTTTTTATCATCACCAAAAATCAAAAATTACCACTGTACAGCATTTGCGAAACCTATTTGGCTTTCAGTTGTATTTGTCATTACATTCATTGAATCGGTATCGGATGTTAATACCCATTTTCGTGGTTTCGTAGATGTCATAGAGAGTCGTTCAATACCTCGCCATCCCCCCCTCAGATTTTGCGTGAAAGAAATCGTAAGTTTCCTTTCCGATTGAACACTTTCTGTGTGTGAAGAAATGTTCTTTACAGAAAAGAAACATAAAAGAGAGAGCAAGCGGGTGGATTGGAGAGAAAAGTGGAGAAAGAAAAAATAGAGGAGGAGGGAGACACTGCGTAATAATCATAATAAAAAAAGAAAAAGAGAGAGAGTGTATGTTCCGTCTGTCACGTGTCACTGCAAGTGAGACATTTTCCCCCCATCTTTTTTTTTCTCTTCTTCTTTCTTCAAAGGAGTGTTCCGCCAAGGCGTTCGTTTATTTATTTCCTCGCTTCAGAAACCCCCGTTTGAACGCGTACCCCCTTCTTTCCTTTTTTGTGTTGAAATTTCATTTTTTTTATCAGTTTTTCTCTCATTTCTTATGCTCTTCCCTCGTATCCTTTTCTTCTTTTTCTTTTTTGTCAATGCGTTGTTTCATTGTTGCCCCCCTTCCGCCGCCATTGTCCCCGCCAGTGAGCACTTTGGCGTTGGAGAACGTGACGACGAGACGCTTGTGCGGTGTAGGTGGCCCCTTGATGGACAGGTATCCGTCAGCTGGTAACTGGATCGCACCACTTCCTATATCCCTCCCACGCGCCGCCAGATGGCCCTCGTCGCCAATACTAATTATCGAGCCGCACGCAAGTTGGAACGGCTTTTGCTGCTGTTGCTGCTTCTGTTTGTTGTTTTTGTTGATTTTCTTTTTTTTTTCTTTATTTTTTGGGGGGGAAGATAGAAGTCGGTGGAGAGGAACGTATTTATGAAGGGAGAAATTTTTATTTAACTAGTCATTGTAACATTATTATTGTATCGAATTTGTTAATATTATGATGCTGTTAAAAAGTGATGTCTAACTGGATCTCTGTGTTCGTGTATTAGTATTCTTGTCGCCATCTGTTGTTAAAATATCATTGCCATCAATAATTAACCTATCAAACCTATTGGCAATAGCATCGTCTATCAACATCTGTACCCTGTGTAATGGAAAAGAACTTGGCAGAACGTAATTGCTGTTAAGCTTATTGCCGTCAATACCCATTGGTGTCAATAGCTAATTGCTGCTAGGTCCTGTTGATAGCAATATATAATTGCCATCTATAGCTAATTGCTATTAGGGCTGTTGTTTTCAATGGCTTAATAGCTACTAGGCTTATCGTCATCACAATAGCTAATTCCTGTTAGCACTGTTGTTATCATTTAGCTGGCTTAATTGCTGTTATGCCCATTGTTGTCATTAACTAAAGGCTGTTAGACCTATTGTTATCATTAACTAAAGCAGAATCGTCGATGGGAATGATCTTAGGATTCTCTCCCAAATGTGTCTAATGTACACTTTTTTGCGATACTAGCGCCAGCAATCCAAGGCCTTCTAGATTATAACTGTTAATCTCGAAGCCTCGCGCAACCTGAAAACTGCTGTGCTGTTTATCTATCTGCTTGCTAGTTTTCGGATTGGTTTTGGCATAAGCTCAATTTTTCAAAGCAAGAAAAACATGGGCAGACAGCGAATCATTGGTCTCTCAACAGCTGTTGGTATTATCGTACATTGTTAACGATTCGTAGTTACGAGTCCTAAGACCGTTCCTATCTTTTGTCATAGGATATTAGGCCTATTATTGTCAATAGTTATCAAATGCCTTAGTAGAGCATTGTTAATCGTATTTTCACCAATAATAAGCCCTGAATTTTCGCTTCTGAGATGATGTAGCAATGTATGACGTATCAACGCCCAGGCCTTATCTTTAGGTGGTGTTGGAATAACACCAGACAACTTATCTTGGGTTGCGAGGTGCAGTTTAGGAAGCGCTCAACAGCTGGCGTTAATATCGCGAAAGTCTACATTAACTACGTTTTGAGAGTTATAAGGCCATTTCTTCTACAAGAAGTGGAAATCGTTAAGATCATCTTCATTCCCCAGAAATGGGGTTGTGCGTAGGGCTGATCCCCCTACCACATAAAAATAAAAATAAGGTCTAGAAACAAGCAGTCACCTTATGGCGGTGTTTGCGGCTAAAAAGTCGTAAGGCTTGTAAGGCCAGAAGATGATGATGATGATTAGATGTCTTCATAATAATATAAATTATACAAATTCACATATTAATTTAAGAGCTATCATTTTTACTGGCTGTCCGTTTCAAAGTTACTAGTACGTATATTGCGTAGTTCCAATGTTTGGAACGAGCGATCCCATTTCCTAAGCTCTCGGACCCTTCATCACGAGACCAACGGACAGGCCAGGGCACACAAAAATCACCTGAACACCGGGTTCTAAGCAACAATCCATCCTTCATTGTTTTCAACGAACGGAAACACAATGATTGTTAAAATCCAAGATGGAGACAATGAAGATTACATGGTTGCTCGGACCCCGATAATCAGGTGACTTTAGGGTGCCCTGGTCCAACACCACCGAGAGAGAAGGCCTCATTATTGAAACGTCTTACATTG
>JAHWFO010056199.1:0-15437 GCA_023313115.1 Rhysida immarginata
AATAAGTTGGAGCAGTTCCTCAAAGATCAATTCTCTGCTCTGTCAATGAAAGGTAATCAGCCTACTGGTATAACTTCTGACTATCTAAGAGACTCTTGTGAAACAGAGAGTGTGAATCCTCAGCCTATGGAAATTATCCCCTCCGGCTTAGGGAGTAATGATAACGATGGCAAAGACCCGATTAGTACAAATCGCAAACGGCTATACAATGAAACGGATAAATGGATACCTGCAAAATCTAAAAAGGCTAAAAAAGGGTTGAAAATTGACAACATTCAGGATGTTGTTGATATAAATGATACAATCGCTGTTGCTTTTCGAGAAAGCAAGTCCGAACAGCGAAAAAATGTTGAAAAGCCAAATACCAAGAGCAGCTCCTATATTCCGCCAATCATAATACGTACTCACGGTCAGCCAATCAAGCAAATCCTGGGCGAGATTCAAAAGCATGTGGCGATTAACCTAATTACTGTACACACAGGCAGAGCAGAGACGATCAAAATAAGGTGTCATGATGAGGAAACGCATAGTAAATTGGTGTCTGGCATTAAGGCTGATAACGTGCTAAAGATTCAGCATCATCAACTTAAATACGTTATACGAAACGTAGACGTGACCTATGACCTTAACGATTTTAATGAAGACCTGAAAAAGGCCAACTACTTTCCTGAGAAAGTGATTAGGCTTAAAAAAGCCAAATGATCAATTGATATGCCCATGATTCTGGTTCTGTTATCAAACACTGAACACAATAAGACACTTAAAAATGTGACCCGCATAGGGCCTTTAGCTGTCAGTGTTGAAATGTTTCGGGGTAATAAGAAACCTTTACAATGCTATAATTGTTTGCGATTTGGCCATGTATCTATGGGTTGCACGGAATCCCCCCGTTGTAACAAATGCGCTAAAGATCATCAGTCAAAAGACTGCCCAAATGTAAAAGGACAAGATCCCCCAAAATGTATTCGATGTAATGGACAACACACCTCCAGTTACACAAAATGTCCTAAATATCCGCAAGTCAGGAGAGTGCAAAGTGCTAAAGTGTCCCCGGAGATTTTCTATGCCTCAATGGTCTCCAAACAAGATTATTAACGTGAATGATTTTCAAGAAATGTATAAACAAATTGGCAGTGTATGCAATTTGTTAAACGAACTGGGCAAGAAAATTCCACTGATGAGTGGAATACTTACGAATAAGCACTGACAGTATGGCTGATCGATGCTATTCTATTACAAATCGAGGTAAACTTCGTTGCGTAATATGGAACGCCAGGGGGGTCCCCCGGAGGCGTATTGAGTTTTACAACTTCCTAACCCAATGGGATGGAGAGATAAACATGGCCGACGGTGCGGACTCTTCGATTGTAAGTCATCAGCACAACCTTCAGTTGGATCACTTGACTTGGGAAACGCAGCTTAATCAACTTAAGGAATTGATCATGGAGCGTTCAGGAACCAAATTGACTAAAAAAGTGGAATCCAGAACGGCGGAAATGGTAAAGTTATGCGATCTTCTCCATGTATCTTTCTCTCAAATCATCGAAGATAAAGATCGCCAGAATGCGAAGCTCTCCGTAACTACCGCCATCTCTGGAGACGAATCCACACCAATACTCAATACATCGTGTCAGGATGCTATCATGTCCAACGGAAATAACTATAAAGTATTATTAGATAAAATAGACAATATTTGCATTAATTGGGAAAATTTTTAAAAAAACACTATGGACTATACACAGTTGTCCTCACCTTTATTAGACCAGGATCTTATGATATCTGCAATTATAAATGGAGTGATGTCTTCAGTTCAAGATACTGTGAAACAAATCATGCAGGATATAACTGACAAAATTTTAAATCTAATTGGATCGGCTGAAGCAGCATTATCTAAACTACTCACGCACGCCGATAAATCAACCCCAGTACATCCCGACAAACAGGATCTAACTCCCAGCACACAAGTGAGTATGAACAATCTGTTCCCAATATGTATTGATCCACCACACGGAAGTAATCCAACTCGCCTGACCATTAATGATAAATATACCACACATACCATATACGATCTAAACGATAACAGCCCAAGGGAAGTAGGACAAAGAAAAGTGGAGGGAGAAGTGCTGTATTCTCCACCAAATACACGAAAGCAGAAACCATCATTAAATGATCATCCTATGGAAGAGGATGACAACTCAGCTTCTGGCCAAAGGCCTTACTCAGCTACACATACCCACACTCAAGTGCCCTCTGACCAAGAAAATCATCAAAAACGATCTTCCTGGAATTTGCCTATTAAAAAATCCCTTATATCTAGATTATGTATAGGAAACCTTGAAGATACTCTCACACCGAGATCTTTGGCAGAAAAATTATTGAAGCAGAATATAAACATATTAGAATGTGGTAGATGGAACACTAAAGAGGGGAAACCCTCACATTATTTCTTCTTGAGAATTAGAGATGATGTAGATAGCCCCCAGTGGCAACAGGGTGAGTGGCCGAAAGGCCTATCAGTACGACACTTTCGCGGTAAATCGCCTATCTTATTGGACGATGCCTATAGGGATAAAAATTATGCGAGGCATCGTAACTCAAACATCGACAACGTCTCTCAACAAAATAGAGCATGATAGTACTCGGTTTTTAGTACTCGCTTATGCCAATACTCGCTCTCTTGTTAATAAATTAGACGACCTAGAGATATGGATCAAGTCCAGCAAAGTCCAAATATGTGCCTTATCGGAGACGTGGCTCACCAATGACATTAATTCAACTGATATCTGCTTAGATGGTTTTTCTTTATACCGCTCCGACCGACAATCAAGAGGAGGCGGAGTTGCCGTCATGATCAGAAACGACTACCGTGCACATATAATCGAAGGTGACTCAATGGACGGCCTGGACTATATCCTAATAGAATATACGGCATTAAAAATAACTTCGAGGATATTGGTTATCTATCGGCCTAATTACATCAATATTGATGATGTCGTTAACATAATCCAAAGACTAAATACTAATGTCCCCCACATAATCGTAGGGGATTTTAATGTCGATTTTTCACGACCTTCCTTAGCCAGGCAACTAATTTATGAAGCCGCTGAAATGTTGCATCTTTTCCCGATTATCCGTGAGCCCACTCGAATTACAACTAAAACTAAGACGATAATTGACCAAATATTTTTACCGGAAAATTGGACCGTATCCAGTCTGCACCTAGATTCCTTGCCAAGATGTGATCACAAGACAATTTTAACGCGTATAGTTATGGATAATGACGCGTATCAGATACCTCAGCAAGCGACTCACATATCAAACAAGTTTAATTTTAATCATATTAACTGGACCACCTTCAGGGAGAAGGTAACAAATTATGACTGGGCGCCATTCTTTGACATCCATGATGTGGATAAGATCTTACATTTCCTTCACCAGAAAATGAAAATGCTTTTGTTTGAGTCTGGTTTAACAATTCGAAGGCATCTACCACATCGTAAAAGAACTTACTGGTGGACAAGTGATATCCAAAACCTATGGCAGGAAAGGAAAATTATTTATGAACGTGCAGCTATCTCTGGTAACAGCGAACATTTAAAGGAACTAAAAACATTTAATAGAAAGTATAAAGAAGAGATTAGAAAAGCAAAGAGACGCTTCATGTCCGCGGGCAACCATTTCGATCTATGGAAATTTATAGGGAAAAGACGCACAAAGAACAACATTAGGCTCACACAAGAGAAATTACAGGACTATTTAGAATGGATAGATAACCCCCTTAATATCAATTTACCACCACCTGAACCGAACCCTTATAATAACAAGAAATCTGAGTGGAACCTACCGGCCAACCTCCCTCAGGAGGTTTACTGGACCTTAAGGAAAGTTAAATTAAAATATAACAAAAATGATGACTGCCTAAATCACCAGGTCATCAAAAATTGGGGTTATACAGGGAATATCCTGTTAGCACACCTCGTCAGAGAAATATGGCACACTAAAGGTTTCCCTAAAAGTTTGAAAAAGACAATGATTACTCCAGTCTATAAAACAGGAAATGTGGATGATATGAAGAACTATAGACCTATTGCCACTCTACCCACTATTTTTAAAATTATAGAAAAGATATTATTTCAACCTATGATCAACCATCTTTGGGATAACCTACCGGACGATCAGTATGGAGGCAGACCGCATACCTCTGTACAGGACCTACTTTTGACTATTAACCTAGAAGCAGTTAACACCCTAGAGGATAAGCAGATATATGTCATGGCCTGTGTGGACATTTCCAAGGCTTTTAACACGGTTTCACATCCTCAATTGTTCATCGAATTGGAAGCCTTGGGAGTTGCAGGCCGCACCATCGAACTTCTCAAGGATTTTTTCAACCAACGCTCGAACTGTATTGAGACCATCAATAAAACCATATATGGTCCTGCCAAGAGAGGTATACCGCAAGGTTCGTCCATTAGTAATACCCTCTTTGCGACCTTGATCGCACCAATCTTCCACCTGAATTTAAACTTTAGACTCCGAGCCTTTGTCGATGACATTATTTTAACTAAATCTTACCCTCGATCAAAATATCCGAAATCGATCAAGATATCAACGCGGATATCAAAAGACTTCAACAATGGTTTATCACCAGAGGTATGTGGATCAACCCAGACAAGACGACCATACTTAAATTAGATAAACACTGTGAGGCACATAGTGCTACCATTAAAATATTGGGCATCACCTTCGATGCGAAACTGAAATACGTCCAGCAAGTTCAAAAGGTCGTGTGCACAGGGAATAGATTAAAATTCCTAATTAATAGACTCCGAAAGACGTTATCCAGAAAGGAAATCATTACTATTCTAAAAACTGTTGTATTCCCAAAATTCACTTACGCAATTTTGGTATGGTACCCACCTAACAAACATCTTCAAGAACAACTGAAAATAGCCTTCAATAACATTATACGATCGGCCCTTAATTTGACAGCCAGACAATCTATCACACAAGCCTGTAACGAGGTGCAAATCATGAACTTCACGTCCCTCATGACTTTTATTAAACTTAAAGAACTTACTAAAGCGTTCTTTTGTAAGCGGCACCCGGCCCACTTCGTTTATTCATGGCTAAACGTTACTCCTACTTCTAGAAGTTCTACACGGTTTTTATTATCACCGCCTAAGATTATCTCTAGTTGGAAAGAGAAATACTTCCCTTATAACACCTTTGGCTTATGGAACAGCCTACCTTTAGATCACCGCTATATGATTATTGACTGTCGGAACAGAAATTGTTACGATCACCTAAGACATGCTAGTAACTTGTTACGGACCTGGCTAATAAATAATCAATAAGATCTGCTTTTTAATCAGCGACTTTGCTCTGAGTGAGCGCAAAATAAATAATAATAATAATAATATAGACATAGCATTTCTATGTGAGACACACTTAAGGCCAGACCGCGACTTCAGGCTACCTGGTTACTGTGTCTATCGTAAAGACAGAATTCTTCCCACTACATTAAAGTCCCCGTCAGGTGGGTCAGCAATTATTATTAAGAAAGGCATTCATCATCGGAAGGAACCAACCCGAGTCTATATGGGAATGGAAGCTGCCTCTGCTATCATTACTGATGCCACACTGGGAGAAGTGAAACTAGTGGCTCTATATAATGCGCCCAAGCATAAATTCGATGCCAATGAGCTCGACGAGCTGTTTTCCGGGAATATTCCCGTTATTATGGCGGGAGACCTGAACGCTAAACACTCGCACTGGAATTCAAGATGCCATAACCAAAACGGTTACGTGCAAAAGCAATCTGATATTATTGCAGTAGGCCCTGTGGATGATACATATTATTGTGATCATTCTCCTTCAAGTGATGTACTTGATATTGTGTTGTTAAAGGGCTTCTACAAATCATTCAGTATCTATACTGTCAATGATCTATCCCCAGACCATAAACCAGTTGCACTAAATTTTGATAACGTAAACATTGACCTCAAAGAAGAACTGAGGCTCAAACAAGACTGGAAATTTTTTAGAGAAATTCTCAAAAATGAAAACGACCTACTAAATAACGTACATAGTACGAGCGACATAGATACCAATGTGAAAAGGCTTACTGAACGTATAAATGCAGCTATTGACTCTAGTGCTTCGCCCTTAGAGTCGAAGCGAGCTGATCACCTTGTTCTCACCCCAGAAATCAAACAATTAATTGAGCAAAGGAATAAGGTTAGAAGGCAGTGGTACCGAACTCGTGATTCATGGCTTAAGACCAAGTATAATAGGCTCACAAGAAGAGTTCACGAGGAGGTAAAAGCACTTCGTAATGACAGATGGAATGATAAAGTTAAGAGTCTGTCGACCCACGATAACTCTATGTGGTGCATGGTTCGAGCCTTGCAAAATAAGAAAGCCATTAATATCCCACCCCTGTTAGCCCAAAATGGCAAATTCATCACGAATGATGATGAAAAAGCGCAGCCTTTTGCAAGTTCACTTTCAGAACAGTTTGTCACGCCTACTGATGGTCGGCAAATAGGACTTGATATGTCTGAGAAAGTAAAAACCTGCATAACTGGCTTCTATAATATTCACGGCAATGAATTCCCAAAACATAGCATTGATGTAAATGAAGTCCTAAGCATCATTAAAAATTCAAAAACGAGAAAAGCTCCAGGTAAAGACTCTATTAAGAACAGTGCTTTGAAAAATTTACCTCCAAATACAATTCAAGATATTGCAAAATTGATTAACGACTGCTGGAAGAACACTTACTTCCCGGATGCTTGGAAGCAATCAGTTGTCTTAAGCATTCCTAAGCCAGGACAAAATCCTGCAAATCCTGTTCGCTACAGGCCCATCAGCTTGTTACCATCAATTTCCAAAATCCTGGAAAAAACAATTCTCAAGAGATTCATTGAGCACTGTGATGCCAACGATCTCATCCGCGATGAACAATTTGGCTTTCGCTCAAACCATTCCTGCCAACTCCAAACATGGAGGCTCGCAGCGGATATCAATGAGCCCCTTAATCTCTCTATGTACTGTGGGGTCGTTTTCCTCGATGTACACAAAGCCTTCGACCAAGTCTGGCACGATGGTCTTATTTTTAAAATGATTATGGATGGATTTCCTCAAGACATAATTACTCTGATACACTCGTTTCTCTCCAACCGGTTCTTTCAGGCCAGAGTTGGAGATAATCTATCTCCTATGTATGAAGTAAAAGCTGGTGTCCCACAGGTTTCAGTCCTGGGGCCAGTATTATTCAATTATTTTATGCGAGACTTTCCAAGTCCTTCTAAATGTAAGCTCTTTTTTTACGCATGACGCTGCTATACTGACCTGTGCACGTCAACCAGCCGTAGTAGTCTCGCGGCTGCAGAAGGCTCTAAAGGAGTGTGAAAGCTGGTTTAGCAAGTGGAGGCTAAAATTGAATGTAGACAAATGCAAGGCGATGTTTGTCTCCAAGAAGAGAAAGAGATCATTAGATTCTCTAACACTATATGGCAAAAAACTGGACTGGGTTCAAACATATAAATATCTTGGTGTTGTCATTGACTCTAAACTTACGTGGACACCCCACGCAACTTATGCGTTGAATAAGGCCAGGAGAGCCAAGTTTAGCTTGATTGCTCTGCTGGGCCGGAATAGTGCTCTAAACATTGATAATAAACTCCTACTCTATAAGGTCATTGTTCGGACTATCTTGACCTATGGTATGCCCGTCTGGGCCACAATATGTAAGACTAGGTGGAAAGAACTGCAAACGTTCCAAAACGTTACCCTTAGGACTATTGCGCAAAAAGATCGGAGAATTGTTCGCAATTCCTCCATTTATAATGACTTCAACATGACTCATATTGGCAAATACGTTCAAGGGCTCATGGAATCCATGCTGCCCAATATAGAAAATCATAGTAACGAGCTAGTCTCGGGCATTTTAAAGCATCCTATGCATAGAAAGAGATATTGTGATCCAAGGCATATACTTGATATTAATTTTAAAATCATTGATAATGTCTTATTTCCAGATTACTGGACTTCATAAGTCGTGGTTTATCTAATACTAGTGGTCTGCTTCTAGTCTAGACAGTCGTCAATCAAATTTTCCTCCACCAAGAGGAGGCAATTTTCTTTCATACTTTGGATGACCCTTGTGGGTACATCAGGCTTCTTTTCTAGCTCAGTGTATTTCCCCTGGAATATGATTATGAAGGGTGAGATTATGGAAGCTATGCTTCAAGTTCCACTCGAATACCGATACACTACACTGTTCGATTGTCGATTGTCGAAGACTCATATATTGTTGCGACTATTACCAGCATTGTAGGGCCATGAATGGCTGCTGGAGACATGGTTACTTTCCTGTCAAGTGGAAAAAGTCTGTAATCGTTACCATACCGAAGCCTGGTCTAATCCCTGCTCTCCCTGTCAGCTATAGGCCTATAAGCTTGTTACCTATGCTATCAAAAGTGTTTGAACGCATCATTCTTAAGAGATTTAACGACTTCTGTGTGGCTAACAATCTTGTTCGTGAAGAGCAATTCGGCTTTCGACCAGGTCACTCCTGCCAACTCCAGATCTGGAGGCTTGTTGCAGATTTAAATACTCCTCTTAACTGCGCTAAATATGGTGGTCTTGTGTTTTTGGATGTCCGAAAAGCTTTTGATCAGTTTTGGCACGAAGGCCTAATACACAAAATGATTACTTGTGTATTTCCGGACGATCTTATTGCCTTGATTAGATCCTTTCTGTCGAACAGGATATTTCGTGTAAAGGTTGGCTGCTCCTTGTCAAACCCGTGTGACGTCAAAGCTGGTGTTCCCCAGGGTTCTGTTCTTGGCCCTGCACTCTTCAACTTTTTCATCCATGACTTCCCAACATTTACAAAATGCAAGCTGTATCTGTTCGCTGACGACGCGTCCATCATGACCACTGCTCGCGTTCCCGCTCATGTCATATCTCGATTGCAGAATGCCTTACATAAGTGCGAGAAATGGTTTGCTAAGTGGAGACGCAAACTAAAAGTGCAAAGCTATGTTTATTACCAAGAAACTTCGGAAACCCCCGAAGCCTCTCCTTCTTTCGGATAGAGAGCTCGAATGGGTGAAGAATTACAAATACCTCGGAGTGGTGATAGATGCCAAGCTAAATTGGGGTGACCACGTCTCCTATGCTATCAATAAGGCTAAGAAGGCAAAGTTCAGCCTGGTCACCCTCTTGGGGCGAAACAGCGCTCTTGGAATAGATAGCACACTTTTGCTATATAAAATGGTAATCCGGACCATTCTGTTATATGGTATGCCTGCCTGGGCCACAATATGCAAGTCCAGATGGAAGAACCTGCAAACTTTCCAAAACATTACCTTGAGGACCATTGCTCAACTTGACAGGAGAGTTGCAACAAATACTTCTATTGCCGACGATTTTGAGATACCTCCCATTGGTAATCACGTCCAGGAATTGATGAAAAAGCTGCTTCCGAAGATGAAGAACCATCACAATCCTCTGGTTGCAGGTATTCTTGAGCACCCGCTTACCTTCAGAAGCCTTCTTAGACATCCCAGGCCACGTCACCTCCTGGACATCAATTTCGACGACATCCAAAAGGCGATCTTTTCCGAATATTGGATCTCCTAGCTCCTCTTGTCCCTTGTCCCTCGTCAATCAACAATCAACACTATCGTCCTGACAGGAATGGACTCCATCTTATCCTCTGGATGACTTAACTAGGTTTCATCTGGCTTCTTGCCTAGTTCAGTGTACTTCCCGTGGTTACTTTCTGGACGAGTATGGCAGTGAAAGCGTTGCTTTCGAACCACTCGTTTCGTTTTACCTGCACTGTTCGATTGTCGATTGATTGAAGACTCAGGTAGTTCTCTCGTTGTCTTCGAGGTGCTACTGGACTGCTGAATGATGGTAGCAATTGCTTCCGAAAAGTACTTCCAGAATCAGGTTGTATTTATCCTATTTCTTAATGTTGTTGTGGTTAAAGAGTTTTTTATTAATATTAAGATTCACATTACAATTATCCACATTAATCTTTATTTTCGTTTAACTGAAATGCTGATAATGCGATGACTGAACGTTCGTTTCCAAGAAATTTGATAATGAGCATAAAGTGATGATGCAGTGGCAGAACATTAAAAAGGCAGCGTCTATTGATTAGGCATAGGAGTCACGCGTATCTCCGTTGAGCTCCCTATCAAACGCCCAGACGACTGGCAAAAAGTTGTGTCTGGAAAGGAAAGAGAAAGAACGAGTCAGAGAAACTCTGCAACTAAAACAGAAAAAACTGTACAGACTTTTGACATATCTGAACAACGACAGTTTCTAAAAGAGCAACAGGGTATAAAAGCTTCTACGTCCAGGTCAAGAAAAACTTGAATCTAAGTATCTGGTGATGCTCCGCAGTAATGAGGCAAGTCAAGAAGAGTTTAGATGCTGCGGCATATCACCTGAATTTCCTGTTTTTCCTATTTTTCGTAGAATGGATAGTCCTTTTGCTCTGTGTTGTATTGATTGAGTTATTATTTAACCAATTGGGAGTTATAATTTAAGTTTTTGAGATCTTACAAGAGGGCATGGGAAGTTCATACCCACCAAAAACAAATTTGTTCAAAAGGTCACCACCAGCATGGAATGGCGCTTAAGCAATATTCGTATACGAAATTAGATACGAAGACACAGGTTAACAAGTCTTTAATCGTTACTAAAATTAGTTACATGTTAAATGTGGTTTCCACCATTTACTGAAAGCAGGTTACACCGGATTACTGCATAACAACTGTAGCTCGAATATTGCATAGCGCGCCATTCCATGTTGGTGGTGACCTTTTGAAATTTTTTTTTTTTTTTTGGTGGGTATGAATTTCCCATGCCCTCTTGTATAATATTACCAAGTATTATAGCTTTTAGTCCAGCAGTTTTTTTATGGCCATGTCAAAATGGAACTTTAATTATAAAGACCCTGAATATACGTATAATAATTTCGTCGATACAGGTACTTCGGCGTTGAAGTTAGAACACTGTGAAACGAAAGGTGCTTTATGCTATCAGTGTCGGAAACGTGTCTGTCTGTCTGTCCATAGCTCCTCCGAGGCTATGAAAGATTTTCAAAATCTTTTTTCGTCAGTCGATGAATATGGTTCAAGGCACGAACCAGTTACAAATATTATCTAAATTGGTTCATTGGCACGTGCACAAATGGTACTTTTTTCCTACCTAGCAATTTTCAATGGGAAGATATATTTAGTAATATATCAAACAAATCGTAATGACGAGATAGAAGCGGATATAAATTACTATTTTCGCCAATTGATAAATTTGGTTCCGGGAATGAACCATTTTGAAAATGGTTGCAATGGAAACAATGGCACGTGCTTTAATGATACCCTTATGACACCTTCAAAAATTTTCAGTGATAAGATATGGCATGTAATATATCAAACAAATGGAGATGATGTATCATGAATGAATATAACGTAAAATTATTGATAGTCGAAATTGGTTTTGTAACGATATGATCGTTACAACAGATATATCTTCATAATATGTCTGTGTTTGTTTTCTTACTATTCATTTAACTGGGTTAATTTTGGGGAGGGTGAGAAAATTGAGTCTTTTAATTGCAAAATGGGAAACATTTCTAATAACATAATATTTATTATTCTTATATTCAAGAGGAAATGATGTAATGTCATCAATAAATCTGTTAATGTTTTGTTGGATTCTAAGGTCTGTGCATCATGCGGGAAAAGGAAGCGTGAAAAACGGGGAGAAAACAGCAGGAGCTGGAAGAGTGGAGAAAACTGGGAACCAATCAGCAACCGTCATTTCCCGGTGACGTATTGGGCGCTGGAATCCAAACCAATGTTATAAATAGAGCACGTGTTGTGTAGTGTTGTGGCTTTCTTTCTCTTCTCTTTTGTTTTGTTCTACGATGTTAAAAACGTTTGTTGAGCATGACTGTGTCATTACACTATGCATTTATGTGATTTATTCAAAGTTTACGAGGAGGTTTACCAACTGAAATGAATAATGAGAATGTGTTTTATCGGAAGAGCGGTGAACATCGGATAAGACTGGCCATAAAATTAAGTCTTTCGAAGACCATACGAATTCATCCTCGTGTAAGCGAACTTTCTACGGAGCCTGAGAATAGGCCTAACAAACGTAACGAACATACGAATTAGTCCTACGGGACCGAACGTGGCATGCGAGTAGAACGGCGTGAGACGGCGGGAAACAATGAGCGACTACGGCAATAGAATACCGCTAGACTACGGTTGTTACACCAACAAGGGGATCCCGGCATACATTGACCCTGCCAGCGGATACTCTACGTAACAGGCCGTGAGTTTTGGTATTCGGATTGCCAGAGGTAGTTGCTGGATTTGAGCTACGATTCACCGACCACGAGCAGGGCTGTCGTCGGTGGAAGCTCCATGTAAACACATGAAGCGTCTTCTTCGTGTGCGGAGTGCTACAAGCTGCACGTGTTGATCACGAAAAGCTAAGTATCATTACAATTTTGTGTCTTGGGCCCAGCGCGTGTGTTTCGCGAACTGTTTAAAGCCATGAATGGAAGATTAATGTAAGATAATTCACCTAGTTAGAGAGAATTTGTATAATTTGAATATCTGACTTTAGCATTTAATTCTCAAGAATTAGTTGACCATTTTGGACGAATAAGTTCACGAGCTGTCAAATCACTCAATAACTCTGATTTGTAGAATATAGTTGTCAATCATAATTTACGTTAATTCAATTTAACCCTACTAACCGAATCTTAAGTAACTTTGATCCTTTCTCCAAATATTATTTGGTCTAAATAAATAGATTTTCTTTCAACATTATAGAATTTCCTCTTTCTTTAGTGACAAGGAGGGGAAGGTGGAAGTTAGTAGTGGGACTATAATTAATGTGCATGTTTGTTAATCTTGTTAAAACTGAACACTATACGATCCAAGTAAGAACACAACGCAATATGAGGAAAGGTATAATCTGATCTTAAAGAGGATAAATCATTACTTTGGGAAAGGGGTTGTAATTAGAATTATAATTAGATTTATCATAACTGACATAATCTACTTATAAACGATCATTAGGAGCAATATCCCACATTAATGATTGAACTAGTACTTTAGCACGTAAGTAAATATAAGGGTACAACAGGTGCTGTAATTTATCGGTGCTAATAGCGTTAAGAATAATAACCGGTACGACTGGTGCCGTAGTTTACCGGTACGAATAACGTTAAGAGAAACCATCGGTACAACTGGTGCCGTGATTTACCGGTACGAAGAGTGTTGCGATACATAACATCCGGTACAACTGGTGCCGTGATCTACCGGTACGAATAGTGTTGCACATAACATCCGGTACAGTTTCAAGGAACCTGCTTTAGTGGAACCATTATGGTCCAATGCTAAGATGTGGTATGTAATATATCAAACAACTTCGAATGATGTGTCCTAATTAAATACCAGGTAAATTTGCTGATAATTCAAATTGGATCAAAGGTACGTGGTTATATGGTATTATTATGGTCTATTAGAAACTTAATGTTAACATAGGATGGTTAAAAATATTGTTTCGCGAATTGTTTAGTTTAATCCTTCAGTACTTGGTTATGTCATTCCTTAATGGTTTATTTCCTCTATTGCGAGATTATTTTCGAATACTTTTTTAATATTACAAGTATTGTACATGAAATGTCGTTAGAATCTTTGGCCTTTTGTTGCTCTGTCCAAATAGCATAGTATGATTTCGTTCCAAGAGAACAATGGCCTTTCATGTTGTAAACACTTAGTTTTGATTTGTAGTAAAAGTTAGAAATCCTGAATTATGCACAGGACATAGAACACCCTATTAATCCAGCAAACTGCTAGTAACAGTGATGATAATGAAGATAATATATTATTCTATGTCCAGATGGAGGTAAAACATTATAAGATTTCTTTTATTTTGTATTTTGGAGATAGAACAATATCTTTTTGCTATTTTAAGATGCAAAATACAATAGAACGTGTCCCATTGTAAACGGAAAATGGCTCTTAGATCATAATAGAGTTAAAATCTAAAAATTTTAAAATATGGACATAGAACACTATAACATCGGGCTCGCGATAGATGAACTCAACTCTTCAAATCAATAAGCATACTGTATTGTGCTCTTTAATAATTGTTCGAAGGATACATGTTAATTCATATCTATCGAAATGTTACCGAAGAAAACAACGAATATTCTTCAGAGAAGATAAAAAATTATCCATGTGACGGAAACATCTGAACAACGGAAGCTTCGTCAGAAGTAGTAAATTATAGAATTACTGAAAACCAATTTGAGTTATTTAACTTCTTGAGGTTGTTCTGTTTACTTACAAGTGTAATTATCGCGGGCAGCGCCGGGTGCCTCTAATAGTATTGTATACATGACAGTAATTACAGTATATAATGCAGTACAAGTAAACAGAACTTTTATAATGCAAATTTTACACACAAAATATGGTGCCGAAGACTTATCCTGGTGCCCCAACAGGAGGCGAAAATTTGCCATATATCCCATTTTTACGAAAAACCTTGCAACGTTAACTTATAATTCGTATATTAGTTTTCTTATATCCTGTTAACTTAGTCCTAACTGTTTTGCTGCATAAAGCGAATATATCCTTAAAAATTTCATTACCTTTACCTGCGAAAATCTGATTCATCCCACAAGATGTTTGAAAAACTTCTTGTTATGCTGCTAAAAGTGGACAATTCCATCTTCTCAAGAATCGAAAAGAAATTTAATTACGCAGTAAAAGGATTAAGCTTTTGACATTTCATTACCATAATTTTGATACAACAATGAAATATGTTTTGTCAAAACAAGTACCTCTGTTTAAGCACATTTTCCCAGATTTTTTTGATTTCCTTCTTGCAAAAAAGATATAAATTGTAGCGACTACAAGGTCCTGACTGTTTACTACATCGTTCACGATCAATTTGTAAGTCATGCTGCAACGACAGATTATATCTTGACTGTGTTAAGCTGACGAAAGGATTTTGAGACTTTGTGTACTGCATTCTTCTTTGTTGAGACTGCGGTGAGTGAGAGTAATCTTTAAAATTTAACTGGGACCACGTAAGCGAGGGTATGAGGAATCTGCTATCTAATGGGAAAGGAAAACAACCGTTTTCTGATCTCGGTAAATTCATTTGCACAGTAATAACAGTTAGTCACAATTATGTAATTCCATGTAATATATTGTACGAGATTTTAATCGTAGAATTATTTTAACTGAATATACAATGCAAAGTAAAATTCGATTAAGTATAACTGTCACGTGTCAAATTGCACATTGGAAGCTTAGCTAGGTTTATAACTAAATAACGGGACACTAAGTCAAAGCACTACGATTTAAGAACGTACGAAA
>JAHWFO010056202.1:0-10552 GCA_023313115.1 Rhysida immarginata
TAATCTGAATATTCAAATTCTAGCTAATTAATTCTCAAAACCTTACAAATACCTCCCCCTGTAAGAAAAGCCTCGCCCCGAGGCGGTACCTTTACCTGAAATCCTCTGGGCGGTCTTGCTTCTCCGCAGCATCTTCCATGATGAAGCGAGACAGATCGAGTCGACGCCGGCAAGCCTACATCTCAAATGGCAACTAAAAATACTCAAAAAGAAATTATTTACTGATATTGTATAATATAAGCAATTTCCTTTAACAAGAAAAACCGGTTAGGCAGTTCCTAACTATCATGAAATACTAAGGTATTATAAAGTGTATAAGGACACCAATAATATCTAACTTAATTACTACTTAAATATAAATGAAACTATAGGCCTTCTTAACGAAAATTTTGTGCACATTTTGGAAGTTTCCTATCACACAGTTTAAAAGTTCTTAATACTCTATATAGTTTTTCTCAATACACAGTTCACTAAAGTTCAAACACAACATAAAGTTCACTGGAATTCACTGAATACGGGAATTCAATACTATGTTAGTAAAAACACAAAGCAAAATATCACTTAAGAAATACTTCAAAGTACTTGATAGTTTGTGGCACAACTTGCTTCTATATGATGGAGATAAAGTTCTGAGGCGGGATGCTCACGTCGGCATCATCTCTTTGCTCTGGATCTCCATTAACATATTGGAATGCGGAATCGCTCCGAAGCGACCTTCAATGGCATTGTCTGCGACGAGGGGAGGTTGAAGTCCTCAGCGTCAGCAGGTGTCTGGTGTCGGGCGTCTTCAGCGGTTTCCTCTTGGGTCCAGGGGTGGTTTCCTGAAGCCAACTCATTCCAATTGTCTCGGCCAATTTTAAAATATTTTATTAAAGAATAGAAAAAGAATAGAGAATTAATGGAGTAAATGTTGTATTCCCATATATAATTTTTTTTTTTTTTTTTCAATGTTTAAATGTTCGATACTGAATTTCTTTCTATTCAAAACAATGAATAAATGGATTAATAGGTGCATGTAACCTTCTACTAGTTCTAATCTTCATTTAAATGTATTCGCGCGCAAAATCGGTATTGTATCGAGGAAGGGGGGGTTCGGAGCTCTTAAACAACTCTTGGACAATAGCTCAAGTACAACAATAACACATTAATAGCTAAGCACCCGCCATCCCGTCTTGTCATCTGTAGTGAGCAAGGGGGTGACATTTGCTTATTATTAAGCTAGAGAGTAGATAGGCTAACCCATAGTTTAACAAAAGAATCAGCTCTAAGATCAAAATATCAACTTAAAAAGATGCATCATATATCTTAAGTGTGAATCGATTGCTTATATATTGTCTGGGATAAACTGTAAACATCGTATAATCTTGTTCGATTTATCATTCGTGTAAAATTTCTATTTCTGATAAAATTTCTCTTTATTTATTTCTTTATTCGAGGAAGTTAGATTCTCTCTTCAACGCTAATCCGGGAACAATAGTTAAGACAGGTTTTATTCACAAGGAAAAAGGGTTGACTGGGTTTGTTTAGCTTTCTCTGATTATCTAGGTCACCAGCTGGTCAAGCTTATCAAATGGAATGTCGGGTATAAATCTTGAAAGAAATAAAATTTTTCAAACTGTTTCTTAAATAATAATAACAAATTAACTCTAGAGGAGTGAGGATTTCTATATTAAATTCCTATTTAGAACATGAATTATTATCTTAGTCTCATAATCGGAAATTTCCCTTAAAACTGAAGAAAATTTAAGCATGAGTTGTATATGGTCTCAATAGATGGTGTTACTTCATGAGGCTCTTCCTGTTCGGACCTTCCATTACGTTCTCCTGCTCGGACCAGCCGAAAACAAAACAACGTGTTATTCATACACTGCCACAAGGAATATTACCATCACTAATAAACGTTTCTATTAGGAATGAAGTGTTTGTTTCATGTAAATACTTTCAAAATGTTGTAGCAATCGGTTCTTCTGATTGTTCCTATGATGTCGATGCCTAATTTTACACGTAAGCATTAGAGTAATTATAAATATTAAGGGAAAACTAGTCTGAAAAACATTACTCATCAGCTTCTTCGGGATGACCACGAAAAGGGCATCGATTATAATTCAACTTCTCAAAAAAATTGTTATACACAATACATGTTCATGTCGCTTCCTCCCAAAAGTTTGCACCTGTATCCCACTAACCTTAGTAGTAGGTAACAAGCAACTCCAGAAGGCAACGGCTTCCATGTTTAACTAAACAGTTTAATTTTCTAATGATTAATGTCACAAAATGTTGCTATTACTTCTATACTACAATATCTGTATCACCAAATATTCCATAGTCACAAACTTCAACTCTCTGGAATCAATACGATTCAAAGTCAATCCAAGGGCCATAATAATGCTAATCAT
Organism: Rhysida immarginata; assembly: GCA_023313115.1. Lineage (NCBI taxonomy): Eukaryota > Metazoa > Arthropoda > Chilopoda > Scolopendromorpha > Scolopendridae > Rhysida > Rhysida immarginata. The sequence continues at coordinate 2,397 of JAHWFO010056202.1, forward strand.
AAGATGAGTTTCTCATAATGTAATTAAAAAAAAACTACAACTACTGTTCTGACACACTACTGCTCTACTCAATAATTCTGTGCATTATCCTTGGGTAAAACCTAAATGCTCGCAGACTATGGCTCTAATTATCTTACAGATAAGTTCTGAGAGGGGAGGGTTACCAACAGTCTCCGTAGAGGCTGGGGCGGAAAGGGTTTCTATCAGGGCGGCGACTTTATGGCGTTCGCCGGAGCTCGGTACGCGGTTGTCTTCGTTCAGACAAGCTTCTTCCCTTTCCATGGATGCTGGTTGTCTCAGTAACTCGTCAATAACGTTAGTGTCATCTCCGGGTGGGTTTCTTTCGAATATTTCAGTGGTTCTTTTATCTTGAACGGACGGCAAAACCCAAGGCACTTCGGGAACGCTTCCTGTCGAACGCAACATATACGGATGGGAGGGGGGTGCATTTACTGCTCTCCCGGCCTCGTTGCTTCCTCCTGGGACGGGTGGTGGCCTCGCTGGCTCCACATTCGGCTCGGCTTCTGGCATCGCATGGGGCGGTAGGAACGAATCCTCTTCGGGACAAGTCGACGGCGCCTGGGGCTCGGGTGGCGCGGCTACTGGAGCTCGGACTCGTCTTTCCCTGCGACGTGGCTCTTGGGGCAGGTCTCCTATCTTCGGCTTTATTCGATTAGCATGGACGACCTTAGTTTTTCCCGTTTTCACATGTTTGATCAGGAAATTAACCGGGGAGTACTGGTCCATTATCAAATAGGGTCCCTCATAGGTAGGGTGCAGCTTTTTCACTAATCCCGGTTTAATTTGGGGGACTGATAAATATACGAGGTCGTCAACCTTAAATGAATAGGGCTTGTGACGCTTATCGTGGTATTCTTTTCTTTTCTTGTCCTGTTCTTCTCGAATTTTGTCCACAAGATCGAACGCGTTCTTGATGCGAGCTTCCACTTCGCACCCATAATTTTTGTCAACGCCATAATATGGTCTTCTCGGTGCGGTGATGATATCACCAGGGAGGATGGGATCTCTCCCATAAAATAATAGAAATGGGCTTTCTCCTAATGACGAGTGTGGACTGGAGTTATACGCAAACATACAGAACGACAACCATTCTGGCCAGTCTCTTTGACTTTTTTCTACGTAATGACGTATCATCTGTATCAAAACCTTGTTCAGTCTTTCGACAATTCCGTTTCCGGCGGGATGATACGCTGTGGTGAACAATTTCTTAATACCCAATATCTTGCAAACTTCTCGTAAAAGTTCAGAAGTAAAGTTGGACCCTCGGTCGGTCAACAATTGGATTGGAATGGAATGACGATTAAAAACACTGGTGACTAATGCCTTAGCCACTGTTTTCGCAGTTTGATCCATCAGTGGAACAGCTTCCGAATATCTCGAATAATGGTCTGTGACCACTAAAATGTACTTATAACCTTCATAAGAGGTGGTAATCGGCCCCAAAATGTCAGCGGCTATACGGTAGAATGGATGTTTCACTGGTGGAAAACTTCGTAACGGCTGTTCTTTACGTTTAGGTCGAGCTGCATGAAGCTGACAACTTTCACATTCAGCACAATAATTCTGAATATCTGCTCGCATAGTTGGCCAATAATATTGTTTGTCAATTTTGATTCGCATTTTCTTTGATCTAATGTGTCCACTGGATGGAATATCCTGAAAAAGATACAAAACGTGGTTTCTTAACTATTCGGAATGACAACTTGTTCCCAAATCTCCTTTCCATCTTGTGATCTTTTTATATGGTACAATACGTCTTCATCATCCATGAAAAAGTTTTCTTCCTTGTCTGGCCAATCGGGAGGGGATGGTTTCACGCCAATGCCCTTGAAATAGTCTCGAATCCCTCTCCACTCCTTCTCTAACAGCTGTTCCCTGGCTATTTCCTGCTTACATATCAGCGGCTCGTATTCTGCCACTGCTGAGATAGGAACTCGCGAGAGGCCATCGGCATTTGTGTTTTTAATGCCGGGTTTATGTACAATGTCAAAATTAAATTCGGATAACGTCAACGCCCAGCGGGCAAGTTTCGAAGTCGGGTCTCTGAGATTGAATAGCCACGAAAGAGGACGATGATCAGTTTGTAATGTGAATCAATAACCGTATAAGTACACTCTAAATTGCTTAACGGCATACACTACTCCCAAGCATTCTTTTTCGATCACCGAGTAATTCAGTTCACTCTTTTTTAACAAACGACTGCAATACGCAATAGGGTGTTCCTTTCCATCGAAGCGCTGGGATAATACTGCACCTAACGCATACGAGCTAGCATCTGTTGCGACTATAAATGGTTTAGAAAAATCCGGACTTTTTAATATTGGTGCTGAAACTAAGAGTTGCTTAAGGTTTAGGAATGCTTTCTCTACTTCATCGGACCAAATGAAAGGTGTGTCTAATTTAGTTAATTCATTTAATGGCTTTGCAATGGCACTGAAAGATTTCACATGCCTCCTGTAATAATTTGCCAATCCCAAGAAAGATTGAATTTCTTTAACGTTCTTTGGTCTAGGGAAGTTTTTTACAGCTGTTATTTTTTCTGGATCAGGAGCAATACCATGCTCCGAGACAACATGACCTAAGAATTTAACTTCGTCATTGAGAAATTGACACTTACGAGGTTTGAGTTTGAGATCTGCTTCCTGTAACCTTATAAACAACATCTTTAAACTGTCTAAATGTTCAGCGAATGTCTCATTAAATGTAATGAAGTCATCTAAGTAACAGAGAATACGGTCCTGTAGACCTCTGACTATGAAATTGGCGGCTCTTTGCCATAGCGCTGGTGAATTGTTTAAACCCATAGGCAATCGCTTAAACTGAAATTTCGCGTCCGGGGTACTGAACGATGTTTTGGCGGAATCACTAATTTCAAGTTGAAAATAGCCTTGATTCGCATCTAATACACTGAAATATTTCGCCTTTCCTAGCTGACTTAAAGTTTCGTTCACATTGGGTAAAGGAAATGAGTCAACAGTTGTAACCTTGTTCAATCTACGATAGTCTACAACGAATCGATAAGACCCATCCTTTTTCTTTACTAATAAAGCTGGTGCATTCCAGGGGCTAGAGCTGGGTTCAATGACCTGATGTTTTAACAAGTTACCTATCATTTCCTTCATGATACATCTCTGTGAATAAGGAATTCTGTATGGGGGCTGAGGCGGATGACCCAGTATCAATCCTGTGGTGTTCGATCTTACAGCATCCCAGGTCCCACTCATGATGCGAGAATGCGCCATTAAATTCATACAACAGGTTTTCCAATGGGATCCTTTTGTCAGGTGTTAAATGATCTAAATGGAATAATTTCAAAAATTCTTCTTTAGTTAATTTAGTTTCTTTTCCTTCTTCTATGGAGGAACTTAATTCCACCTTCTCCTCTGCCTCGCTCAGATGCCCAATGGTTTTATTTGCCGGTATTGTAATGGTCTCTCCTGAATAATTTAATATTCGAATTGGGATCGTATCCCTTTGCGATACTTTGACTTGTACCTTTGGTGCTAACAACCCTGACTCTGAAAGATCCTTTGGCTCCAACACTCCTATGCGCTCTTTATACTCCTGACTCGCCAACCTGCCTTCACAAACAGACTCTGAATAAGGGGGGATGGAAATTTTGCTTTTACTACGAACAGGAACGGTATCCATAAATGCTCTGATGTTTGTAATCTCCGAGGCGCCAGCCCTACAATCTATTCTCGATGGGATACCCACGAATGGGATGTCCGTATCTATCGCCTGTAACAATCTATCGTGGAAATTGATGACAAATCCATATTTGGAGAGTGCATCTCTGCCTAATATAGCTTGATATGGTATTTCTTCTCTTCTTTTCCAAATGTAACATTTTAACACATACTTTTTGTTACCAAATTTGAATTTAATTGAATATATTCCAGTAGTGGGGAAGTTATGCCCCGTTAATCCAACCAATTGACCTTTATCCCCTGTATTGTGATTGGTTGCCACTAAACGTCACTGATTTTTTTACAAAATGCAAATGGCGGACACTGGACGTGTTAACGGCATTTGTTGACTATATCTTAAGTGAAAGTTTTAATTGTTGTTGTTTGATTTGATGATTTCCAGCTCGCATCTCCCTCTTCCAGGAGACTAGCCGTATGGGATGAAAGGATGATGATGAAAATAGACAAACACAAACATCCATGCCCTTGGCGGGATTCGAACTCGCAACTCGCTGGTTACGAGAGCGGAAAGACCTGCGCCTCAACGCTCTCGGCCACCGAGCCGGCATGTTGTTGTTTAAAATTTTTCTTGCTATGGTTAAATATTGCTGTATTCCCAATTGTCAGAGTGAGGAGAAAGAAATAAACATCATTAGAAAATAATTTTATAGGTAATTTGGAAATGAATATGAAATTAAAATTATGAAAGGTTATCAGTAAACATTTAAATCATTATATTTTGCAAATTTCAAGTTAATAATGTATGTTAAATTAATAAAGATAATAATAAAAATCTTTAAAGTAGTAAAAACCTATGAAAAATGTAAAAAAAGTGAATTTTACTCAAATCACAAATGCTTACAACACGACCAAGGGACGCCATTTTTTATGTGGTCACATGGGTAGTCAAGGCTACGAATGCTAAGCAAATGTGTGAGAATGAGAGTTTATGATAAAGGTCAATTTTATAGCGAGTTCTCTAACCTCGGTAACTTTATACCCCAACTCAATTATTTTCTGTACTACATCCTCACCTAATAGAGTAACTTTTGCTCCACTATCAACCAGGAATTTTACTTTCACCTCTCCCAATGTGCTTTCAATCATTAATTCTCCGGGATCCTCCGAAATGTGTGCCATCTGTAACGTTTCTCCTACATCTGTTTCCTTCTCTTCCTTTCCTAGGGGAGGGGGGCTGATCGCACACTCGTGTGTCTGAGTCGCCTTTGTTAATTTGTTTCCCCCTTTTTGCTCTTTTTGTAACCTTTCCTTGCAATAACGGATCGAATGCCCTTCTTTTGAACAATAATAACAGTTTACTCTGTGAAACGCTTTATTTACGCAATCCTTTCTTTTATGCCCTTTTAAATGGCAATTATAGCAGATGATCTCTACATGCTTTCTTCGCATGCCTCGCCCTCGCTCTGCGGTCGAACCTCGGCCTAAATGCGGCGGATTTCTCCGTGCGGGCGGTCGGTAATACTCGCTCGGCCTTCTTTCGCTTACAGTGCGCTCTCGGTAGGTATTCATGCTTTCTTTTCTACGCAATCTGTTTTCTATACGCCTACTGATCTGTTCCTCTACTTCTGGGCTCAATGGTTTCTTTCTCAACTGGATGGAAAACATAACCTTCTAAACCCCATTTCTTAACAATTTCCTCTTCTTCCTCCGCTTATTCTATTGCTTGTTTCAAATTCTCTGGTTTCTTAAACATAACAACTCTTCTTACTGGTGGCAACAATCCTTCTACAAAATGCTCTAAAATTTTTTCCTCTAAGATTTCTTGAGCATATGCACGCTTTATTTCTACTAGCGCTCCCTCTCCTACTATCTTATGCATCGTTTTATTTCCTAGACTCTGTACCCGGGTCGCATACTGGCGGACTGATTCTTGTACACCTTGTTTACATTCTCTAAATAATCTTTCATTTTCTCCTCTAAACTCCTTTCCAAATCGCTCTTTCAATGCTTTTCTCAATGCTTCATAAGTATTTACTGATTTCATCTCTCCATCTTCCCTACAATAGAAATGTGCGTCCCCTGTTAGCTTAATTTTAGCAACATTATATCTAGTTTCCTCTCCCCAATTCATTACTTTTCCAATTTCATCTATTCGCAAAAAAAATTCCTCTGGATCCGTAGATCCATCATATGGCTTTATTTCGCCTGCTAGCGCAAATGACTGCAACACAGGGGCTTGATTCATCTTGACTTATTTTGTTATCTTATTTCTAATATAATAATTTACCAATAGTGCCTTTCTTTCGTCTCAGGTCTTAGTTTTGCTTCAATAATTACTCCACAAATGTAGGCATGTAATTAATGCAACTATTATGCCTATGTAAATACTCTTATTTGAATATGCCTAATTAAATTGCTACAATATCTTGATATCCCATCGCACTACGTCAATTTAGTAGGAAAATGGGTCTATAATATCCTGATATCCTGTCGCACTGCGCCAATTTAATGTAGGGTTCCTGGGGATAATATTCATAGAATTATGGTCGAGTAATTTATTATAATTATGTTAGGTAAAAGACTGCGCCAGTGAATTATACTATTCACAAAGTTTATGATAATTTAGGGTTTATCCCACTTACATAAAGATACCTCCGCTTAAACAGGCCCGGCCTGGAGGAAAGAATAGGCACTTAGACTGACTTAACAATTTAACATATAATGTTTATTCAGTGTTCAACAAATGTATATAAAACAATATTGTATGGAAGGTAAAGCAAATGATAAGAATAATTTAAGATATGAATTTCAACTTGGTCAAGCTCCAATTAAGATTCAAATAAAATAATGCAATTTGTAATTAAGAAATGACTTGTGGCAATATGACTAATTATACGTTTCAATGAGTAATCACAATTCCAAATAATAACTTAGTAATTAAATTATGTGGCATACAACAGAATGACTATCAATTAAGGGTTCTTTAGACTAAGCTTATAAGACAATGATCAGAAGTTCTTGATATAACAATAATGATATATTAGCAATAGTAATATGTAAATTAGGTATGAATGTAATTCTCAATTCTTCGATTATATAATTTATATCTCAAGGGAATTCGGGTTATACTGAATTTAGAAATATCTAGTGATAACAATGTCCAACAGGAACTCTAATTATAAATAGTTCTATTTCTCTCGGAATGTAAAATACAAATATGGCTTTAATAGCTCTGAATTAATAATGAATGTAAACTACTGACTGAGCAATCTGCTATATTGTTACTGAATAAAGGTCTGAATAAGACTTTAATAAAGACAAATAAACAATTCACTGGATGAAATACAGAATTTAGATTAAATTAATCAGGGTTCTTTACGTATTATATGACTGTTCTAAGTTACGTTATAATTGTCCTTCCCACTGTTTGATAGAATAATTCCTTCCCAAAACATGAATGTAATATATAAAAATAGAAAGAATGAAATCGTGTGAGGAATTAAAGAATTGGCCATTGAGACGTTAAATTGGAAAAGGGCTATACCGGGTCTTCTCAATCTGTCCGCTCTTGGATCTCTCTCGTCCTCTCGGCTACCACAGCTTGGCGGGAGGGGGGGGTCGTCCTCTTCCAACGGAGTGGCTCACAGGAAGATCGTCTCTGGCTTCTTGTACTGGATCTGGGTACTCCACGGGGCTCGGTACACGTTCTTGCAACATCCCTCGCAAACCATGAAATTATTGGAATTGATGACGCTAGTTCTCAGCTCGATAGAAATTATTCAAAACTCCTCGATACGCGAGCTAACTAATATTTCAATCTGACAGTTACATTTTCATTAAACTACAACGCAAACTGGATTAATACTAAAATTTAAACTTCCCATCTGGAATCCTAAGATTACCAGATGTAGGCCGAATTAGTATATAAATTTATGAGTAGTTCGCCGCACACTCGTCTACGGGAGTCGTTACAATGCTACTGACTAAACTCTTTTACTTAGCATCTCAGAACTAACAATTTCGATGTTCGATAGCCAATCAAACCTCGGCATCCACGTGATCATTCCCTGTCTCCTTTCTCTCTTCAAAATCCAAAGTTCAATCCTTACATTCATCTTTCTTGCTTTCTATCTGTTCATCCGGTTTCCGATTCACTTGTCCTACACTGCCCATACAATTTCGAACCTTGAATATGATTCTAACGATCAAAACAAAACTGTGTAAACTGACTCTTACTTTCTCCTTCTGACAAACCTTAAAACTTGGCTTCTTATTAACAAATCCTTACACCCACGCCTAAAAAATATTTAAAACAATTAATAACTTTACTTAATCTTTCTCTGCATAAAAACTCTTCTAAACTTTATATAAACTCTTAACTTCTGACTCCAATTAGACAATCCTGAACGCGAATAATAAAATAGCTCATTTGCATAAATAATCTGAATATTCAAATTCTAGCTAATTAATTCTCAAAACCTTACA
>JAHWFO010056208.1:4740-21026 GCA_023313115.1 Rhysida immarginata
TTTACCTCCCCCCTCCCCAACTTTTTTAATCAAAAAATTGATTTTCTCGAACGGAGTAAGTAGCAAATGTAAAAAAAGCTCTTATCTTCTTTCCTTTTTCATCTTTCCGAGCGAATGGCATATCACATGTCATATGTTGCCATAGTTTTAAAGACCAAGTGACTGCCACCCCTCGCAACTCCGAACAATTGGGCCTAAACTTCATAGTAACATAGATCTTGCCAGGAGGAATTTGGATACTGAATTTCACTCTTTTACGTACCTAAATAGCACATAGAACTTTTGTCCCGTCTGACTCCCACACCGTAATTCCGACCCCAGTTCACCAATCAAAACCAAACTAAATAGTGAAGTTGGATATGGCCATAGAAAGCTACATTCCTAATTTCAACCATCTACTTCAAAAAATATAGAAATTCTGAAGGGAACGGACGGACATTATAAAATCAATAAGTAGCTCCATTCTTCCGCTACTTAATAATATACAGGGTGCGCCATAAATCCCTTACCACCCCTTGTACAATTCGTGTTTGTGGAAATTCACGGACAACCACCATCTGGGGACATACACTGAGTTAGCAAAACTCATGGGATAGCAAGCACATTGATTAATGGGCATGGCTCACGAATTCACAGGGATAACGGATTCTGGGAATGGACCATTAGACGTTGTGGGAATAGCTTGGATAAGTGATTAATCAGAAATGGCACGTCGTCGCGAGTTGACGTCTTTTGAACGGGGTATGATAGTAGGTGCCCGACGCATGGGATGTTCCATTTCGGCAGTGGTGCAGGAATTTGGCTTTCCCCGCTCAACTGTCTCCAGGGTGTATCGGGAATGGCTGGATGAAGGCATCACAGTCCACAACAGGCACCATACCGGGCGTCCAGCTGCCCTGAATGATCGTGACCAGCGACACCTAGGACGAATGATTCAGAGAGACAGGAGCGCAACAGTGCAGCAAATCACAGACCAGTTCAATACTGGCCGCACTAGAAACGTCTCTCGGTGGACAATCCGTCGGAATCTGCATGCCCTCGGGTTTGGCAGCCGTCGCCCTACACGGGTGCCAATGCTTACCCAGCGTCATCGGACACTCCGGCGTGCATTTGCCACCAACCATCTTGGCTGGACTCTGCAACAGTGGCGTAACGTCATATGGTCAGATGAGTCACGATATCAACTGTACCACGCTGATGGGAGGCACCGTGTGTGGCGCAGACCTCACGAAACGATGGATCCCGCATGCCAACAGGTGGTGGTGCAGGGTGGTGGGGCGTCAGTGATGGTCTGGGGTGCTTTTTCCTGGTTTGGAATGGGCCCTCTGGTTCTCCTGGGCCCTTTGGAATGGTCTACGGTATCGTCAACTCATCGGAGACCATCTGCACCCGTTTTTGACATTTCAACACCCTGACGACGTAGCAGTCTTTCAAGATGACAATGCTCCACCACATCGCTCCAATGTCGTCCGCGAATGGTTCGAGGAGCATGCAGGAGAGGTCCAACGACTGAGCTGGCCAGCCCGGAGCCCTGTCATGAATCCCATCGAGCATATCTGGGATGCTGTTGAAGTCAGGCTCCTGGCACTGGATCATCCGCCCACGAACGGGCAGCAACTATCTTCGGCTCTGCAGACTATCTGGTGTCAACTGCCTCCAGAAGTGTACCAGGGACTTGCAGACTCACTACCACGCCGTATTGCTGCACTCCACAGGGCCAGAGGTGGCCCGACCAGATATTAAGTAACTAGCCCATGAGTTTTGCTAACTCAGTGTATTATGCCTAGGAAAAAGTTATATGGTCACCATCTTGAAAGCCGCCATCTTGGATGCAGCGTAGGGTTTTAAATTAGGGTGACAAGTTTTTTTTTGTCATGCAACCGGGGACGCCACTAGGAGGCAATCCGGAAGTTACGTAACATTAAGGGTTGTGCCTGGAAGTCAGTTGACATTAAGGCCTCTGACTGGAAGTCACATGACATTAAGAGTTGTGACCCGTGACATAAATGACTGTGACTAGATGTGGATTATATTTATAATATAAAAGCTGGAGGAGAGGACCTACTTACATTAGATGGGAATGTGACCCCAGTTTTTGACTCTTTGCTGAGAAACTTAGAAATAAAATATACATAAATCTCTATTTCTTTTACATTTTTAGGATTTTACGAAAACCCGAGGAGGTTTGCGGTTTGCGAGCTGCTCAACTGCGCCCGTTGAGCTCCAACGATCATGCCTCGTTCAAAGTCGGTCAAATCTTTGGATTTACCCATATTCAGTCCACTTCTGCTACTGACTGCAACTTCTGACCCAATGCACTCCATTTATACCATCTAAAACCCTATTAAGGACGGTACAGATGTATGCATGTACTCTGTAATGTGTATGTCACATGCCACAACTTTTGAAAGGATTGATCTACAGGCTTGAAATTTTGTACACACGTAGGCCCTATACAGAGGACGGTGCGGAAAATATAGCGAATCCTCTTGCGTGGGCCCTAGCCCTCTCGGCCACCTGGCCGGCACTTTTGAGAAGAAGTTGATACTAGTGTCCGAAGTTGATACTGGTGTTGAGAATAAAAATTTGGAGAAAACCCTATATCGTTTTATTTATTTTTGAGAGCAACTGATATTCAACTCATTCTATCGGCAATATCTTTCTGAATTTTCACGATATCTGCTTGGTCTTTTGATAAGAGTAGTTCTATACATTTGGCTAATAAATTTTGCAAAAGACATTTTGGTAACGCTTGCGCATGCGTAGTTAAACATTATTTAGTAAAAATGCTCATATTTCATCAAATATTTAATATTTTTCTGTTCTGATTGCAGGGTGTTGTCTCTGCTGTAGTTTGTCAAGTTCCTGAACCTGGCATTGGATTGAGTTGAAAACCATGCATGTTATAAATAAAAAAGTTACGATTTCGTTTTTTTTTTTAAAAAAACCTTTATATCTCCAAGAATATACGTGGTATTCTCATACAAATGAACGCACATAAGTAAAAGAAGCCTCTTAATTATATGCTATAGCTACAACGCATTTCAAGTATTATTTTTTAAAGGGTGATCCCATATATTATTTTTGGTACACTTTGCTGCTGGTCCTCTATTTGCCTTCGAAACAAAACCTTCGCTGAAATATGAGGTATAACATGATCTTTACATCCCTTAAGTTTCAGAATAATTCGTGAAGTATTTTTCTAGATATTCGACAAAACGTCTAAAATCGAAAGTGTCCGATTACTTTTGGGTAGTAGTGTATTTGTTAGTTGCCATTTTTATAATGTTAGATGCCATTTTTCCACTTTTGTGAATTTTGATTATTTTTTCCCTATAGTATCTAAAAATATACTTCCTCTGATTTTTTTGTAGTGCTGCTATATGGTAGCACAATGAATATTAAGTGGGGGATACATTGTCATGCTTTAAAATAATTAGTATATTAGGTGATGCATAATAACCCGTTCCATGGTATATTTAAAAAATACTTGTAATGGCAAGAGTCCACATTGCAATATATCAACATCATTTTCAAAATTCATGTTATAAATTTTATTCTGCCTTACACGAGTTTTCTTTAATAAACTCTTAAAAACGGTGCAGACTATCAATTTGATTTAATTGATTTACTGCTACTTTGTAGAATATAAAATTCTATAAGTGGAACATCAAAATAAAAATTTTGCATACATATTCCATAATCGGCCTCGGTGGCTCAGCAGGTTGCGTGATCGCCTCTGATGCCCGAGTACGCGGGTTCGATCCCGGCCGAGGACGACGAGGATTTTTCAGGGGTAAATCCTGAGATCACGCACTTCCTTCGGAAGGGAAGTAAAGCCGTTGGTCCCGTGTAGTCGTTTGCCGGCTGCACGTTAAAGAACCCTTGCGAGGCAAAATTTGCGGCCCCTATAACGCCGTCCTGAAATGACCATAGCAGTTGAAAAGGACGTTAATACCAAACAAACCAAACCAAACCAACATATTCCATAAAATACCGATAAGAACTATGAAGATAAATTAATCTGAGATTCCTGCTTTTCAAATGTCCGCAGACGTAAATGAGAGCAGAGTTTTTGAAAAAATTTAATGCGCACATCCTTTAGGAAAAAATTCGCAGCATTGTTACACGTAATGGAAAAAATTCAATATCAATACCTTTCATATTTTAATTTTTATTTCCAAAATAAATATTAAGCAATAATTAAAGCAATTACTATAAATCGTCTTGATTCTCCCATATAAATTTTTTCTAGCCTTCTAGAACATTACACCAGGGACATTACACATATCAAAATATGAATATACAGAAATGAAATGACATTTTATATTCTATTTGTTACCAGATTTATTGAAGACTAGCTGATTTGCCCGGCGTTGCTCGGGCTGTTTGTTTCATGAAATTTTGCAATATCTGAATTTGAATAAAAACGAAAAATCCTTAATAAAGTATACAGGGTGCCCCATAAGTAGTCGGGGTCGTAAATTTAATGGTGTGCATATTCAATAGCAAGGAAGAAAAGACTCCCTATGAACATAGGTCGAACAACGCACAGTTTCCGAGAAAATCGGTCCTGATCAACGCCTCCTAAAGATAAGGCCTGAGCGCGAAAACGTCATACATTGTTTCATCATCATCCGAAGATACGTTTAATCGCATTTCTACCAATAATAAGCCCTGAAATGCGATTAAACGTATCTTCGGATGATGATGTAACAATGTCTGACGTTTTCGCGCTCAGGCCTTATCTTTAGGAGGCGTTGTCCTGATGATGTGCTTCTCTGATGCCGTTAGGATTAGCATAGACCACTCAGGATAGTTGTGGAAATTAAAGATCCCATCGCGAGTGAAGCAGGCCTCGTCAATGAACAGAATGAACGTCAGAAACAGAAGACACCTAATGCACTGTCGCAGCAACCACCTGCAGAATCGTCGTCGTGGAGGATAATCTTGTGCACATAGGCCTTGCACCCTCTGGATATGGTATGGGTAGAGACCATTTTCATGGAAAATTCTCCAAACAGTGTTCCGACTTACATACTCTGCGATGGCGATCCGTCTTGTGCTGGTGGTCGGATCCTCTTCCACACGCTGCAGTATGGCCTGTTCTCGTGTAGCAGCCCCAACGGTTCGCGGGCGTCCTTCGCGGGGGGGGGGGGGGGGGTTAAATGTACCAGTGTCATGTAAACGCTGGTGAAGACGGATGAAGATGCGACGATCAGGGTGTCGTCGGTTTGGATACGTGTCTCTGTAAAGACGCGCCGCGTCTGCTGCATTCCCATTTGCCTGACCGTACGTAAAATGCATATCCGCCAATTTGGCATTGCTGTGACCTGCTGCAGCCATGTAGTCTCACTCAAACTACAGTCCAGGCAACGAATCAGCCAGATCTACTTCCTTCTATTTACATGAACAGGGCATTCCATTTACATGGCATGGGGAAGAGGTTTAGTTTCTTTAAGTATCATCATCATTATCATCATATTTCGGAAACGGTGCATTGTCCGACCTATGTTCATAGGGAGTTTTTAATTCCTTGCTATTGAATATGCATACCATTAAATTTACGACCACGACTTACGGGACGACCTGTGTATCCATTTTGGAAAAATGAAAAGAATTATTTTAAATTATCGGACTGCAAGTTAGTGCTAATTGGGCTCACCCAGGAAAATTCGACATTGCATCCTTAACATTTTAAAATATCAAAGAGGGGCTATGAGCATTAATTTATTTCTGTGTATCGCTCATCAACATGTGACCCTTTCAATAGAGTGGTATTCAGTCATAAAGCGTGGAATCATGTCATGAATGTGATTGTTTATATTGATAGTATCAGTTTTAGCAGCGAGGATTGGTGTCTCACACAATCAGTTGAGATCTTTAGAATTTTCTGATATATTTAGCTAAACATTACCTATAACTTCGATAAAGAAAGTGACTACATCTACAACTTCTCTAAAGGAATTTACTAAATTGAAAAGTCATATGAAAAATAAATTTTCTCCAGTTTGCTCATGAGGAAAAGTACAGTCGGCAACAAAAGTACTTAGCTACCTTCCATTAATTTTCCAAAATTAAACATTAATTTACCCTTTAACAATTCCGGTAAAAAGTAACAATTCACGTACACCTAAATGATGATATCCGTATCAATCGATACACACCAAGAAAAACTCTTTAGCAGAATTGTTAAAGTGAAAATTAATTTTTAATTTTGGAAAATTAACGGAAGGTGGCTAAGTACTTTTGTTGCCGATTGTACCTACACATTTTCAGAAAAAGCTTGAGCAGCTGCACGCCTAGAAGTTGTATTCTCTTATTTATTTTAGAATAATTTCTTACATCTCTCTAATGATTTTAATACAAAAAAAAGAAATAATAATAATTTTTTATTTATTTATTTATTACTTTTTATAACTATCCCCCTTAAAACGTGAATCATTAGGGCAAGCGTCGTACCTGACGAAAAAGACACCTGATCTTCTTAGTCGAAGCAACAATGTAACCATCATTGTTTCTAATAAACGCAAAAATACTGATTGCTAAAATCCAACATGGTAACAATGAATATTACATTGTCGCTTGGAAAAAGATGGTCAGGTGACTTTTCAGTGCCAGGGGGTGTCTTTTTCGTCGGTTACGGCATGTATTAATTTCATCAACAATGGTTCACTCAGCCGATTGTTCACGCAAACACCAAGCGCTGATTGTTCACACATGCAAGGAAACAAATATAAACCAAATCTATTTCATATTTATATATGTAAAGATAATTAATTTCTACGTTTTTAAGAGACTTATCTCCATTTTTAGATTTTTTCCATCATTGTGGTAGTATTACACGGCTGTGTGTTAAATTTTAACTTTATAGCTTACTTCTAAGTTGCCTTTTAAAACCGGACAAACATACTTACATTGCCTTTTATATGTATAGATGCTCCGATGGAGTAAGAAAAATGGTAACTTTTTAGGTAAAGACTAAAAAGTTAGAAAAATATTTAAATATGCATTAGAGAAAGAAATACAGACAGGATTAGGATGATGTAACTAAATAAAAAAAAGTGAATCAAAAGTTTTGAATCAAAACAATGAGAGTTAATGTTGTCTTGTTTTCTGATGAAGCAAAGTTCACCAAAGATGTCTCTCAGTTGCCACAACTGTCCTGTGTGGAATGACACAAACACTTTGAACAACTGCTGTAACTGTTCTGTGTTGGTAAATAAATTTTTCTCGCAAAACTGGTATAAAGAAAAGTTGTTTGTTTCGACTATCCCTACTACGTCTCCAAGTTTGGCAGTGGAATTAATCTTTACCCTATATAATAACTTTAAGAGTTTCTAATGAGAGTTCACAACACAAATCTTAATTAATTCTATGCTTAGGAGTTATTTAGCAGGTTTAACGACATTATTTGAAATCGTAGATAAAGTATTTTTTCTTACCACATACTTGAATAAGTAAATTTTGTTTAAACGAGTTCATAAAAAAATGAGAAATTTAAGTTCTATTAAAAGCCAAAGATTATTAAGGTGCACGAAAACAAAATGCAATAAACATTTGTATAATGTCCTTAATTCGTCAGAAAAGGAGACAAACGATGGCTTTTCAATTAAACAACGTGGAACGTTGAAATAGTGAAAAATCGATTAAGTGTTTCTGATGGAAAGCAGGGAAAAAAGAAATCGATTCAGACTCCATTAAGGAAAACTGAACGTGAAAGCCAAATTTCTGGTGAAATTTCAAAACAGAGAAGAAGTGAAATTTTTTTGACATCCTGAAACGGCATATGGGGCACTCTACCTTTCGATTTTCCTTTCCCCCCCTTTTTTTTTTTTTATTTTTTTTTATTCGTTTATCTTTCACAACATTCGAAAATGTCAGAAGGTAAATATTTTGGATCTGTATAAAGTTTAATCACATTTGTTTTCAGTGGTATTGACAAAATCATCACAAAATTTTAATGGATGGATGGCCTAGTTGTTTATTTAATTTTATTTTCACATGCGTTCTTGTCATAAATAGAAGAAGAAAAAAAATTAATGGGATTTCACGGAAAACACCTGTCGAGTTAGCAATTAAGTTGTTTCCTGAAAGCAACCTAAATAGTCAGGAGGGGTTTTAAAAACGAAAGAAAAATAATAGATTACTGCTAGGAAATCAAACAATCGCTTCGAAATTTCCTATATACATTTATGGCAGCTCATAAGTAATTTATTGTAAATTTTTAAACACAACATTAACATATGTAATTTTTCTGAGAGATAACATGTTATTTTCATTAGAATTTTTTAAAACTTTTGAAATATTGAAAAGATTTCATGAATATTTGAACATATAAAAGTCTACATTTGCATTTTAACAGCTCTTTTAAAGTATGTAATTAACAACAAATGATCATTGCTTTAGACTCTTGCATAGCAAACACATATCGGAGATGTCAAGACTTAATTTTTATGAAATGTAAAAAGAGAATATAAATTAGAAACTAAAATTATCTTTGAAAATTTATAAAACATCGTTTAAACATTGTTTAAAAAAACATCGTTATTGGATTTAGCGAAGTCGGTCGAAGTCGCTTGCCAATTTTTTTTCGAAATGATTAACTTTTTATTAAATGATTAACTTTTGAAAAATGTCAATTTTATAAAAGCCCTTCGTGCCGGCCAAACCGATTAACTTTAACTGTCGTTTTGGCCATGTTCCCGAATAGATAGGATTTGTGTGCCTATTTTAATTTTTACTCACGTTCTGACGCACTATCCGAATCTTAAGTCAACTTAAAAAAATTCGAAAACTTGGCGACGGAAGACCGACTTCGAGAACAATGTAACGATGCTTTTAATTAACATCGTTATGGTATTGCAGTAACACAGATTCTCAACTGGTTTTGATTTGTTGATCAATGGCATTATTAAAAGCTAATACAATTTCATTTATATGCTCTAGTGTTAATATTCAATAATTCTATTTATAACTATCTTGACTACCTTGTAGTCTTTAAGAACACCTGGTGACAGCCCTGCTGTACCGTGTTCACGATGGCCCAACTGCTAGAGGTAACGAGCGTGATAATCGTGGTTTCTGGTTCGAAAGTTTTTCTTTCCATTTCTCTGATAATATTTGGAGCATGAGGCTTATTTGGCCGTTGGACATGGGGAAGGCGAAAGAATGTTGAAAGATATAAAAATATTACTCGTCATGATAGGTGCTGGAAAGTATTCAGAGGGTTATTAAGCCATGCCGACTGCAGTTCACTTGACAGTTGTTGGAGGGTGCGAGGTGGAGTATTCTTGAAGCGGATAACCCAATCGAGGTGGTCCCATGGATGCTCGATTGGGTTTAACTCTGAGGAATTTAGGGGACAGGAAGTACAGTAAAGTCTTCGCGTATTCTTCTAACCACTTACGTACAATTTCAGTTTTGTGAGATGTCGTGCAGGAAGATGTCACCATGTCCAGGAAGAAGAATGTCCACGTACATGATTAGCAAAGATCGATACATACTCAAATCGATTCATATTGCCATCCACAATGATGACTGCGCCCCGAGAATACCATGAAAACAATCCCAGATCATAACGCTGCCTCGACCAACTTGTTGCCGTCCACTAATGGTTGAAAGGTGTTTGTTTTCTGATGTTTCTCGCCGTACGCACCGACGTTCATCCGTCCGATGGAGCTAAAATCGTGATTGATTTGAGAAGGCAACCTTTTGCCAATCAGTGGATGTCCAGTATCGATACAGCCGCGCAAAATCTAGCCTCTTCCGCCGATGCACAGTCGTTAGCATAGGTGCTTTCGCGATCCGTCTGCTCGAAGCCTCATACCTAGCCCCTGGTTCATTTGGGTAGTAAGTTGCTCCACGTCGATTCGCCCGAACGCACCGCCGCAGCCGCCATTCCCCTGGTTCTTCTATGGCTCGTGGTGCACCACAATTTCCACATCGCTTGGAAACAGCAGTACGCGAACAGTTCACAAACTGCGCAGTTTCTATAATGTTGCCACCCTTGGCCTAAAAGGCAATAACACTGGTCAACAAAGAAATTGTGATCGAATTAAATTTTTTTTTTTGGTGTAGAATTTTTGGTGTGCTAATTCTTCTTCTATATATATAAAGAAGGATGTTTGTGGGTCTGTGCGTCTGTGGGTCTGTGTATATGTTTTTTATACAAATCTACAGTTTTATTCCGATCTTGATAAAATTTCGCATACATGACCTTCAAAGCATGAGGAAGGTCACTGTCTACCTCAGATTTCGGAAAAATAATAAATATCGATAAAAAATCGATATTCATGGTTATGGCAAGGCATATTAATGAGAAATATCTCATGACCAACAATGCAAGGCAAAGTTTGTACAACAATAGGTATCAACAATGGTATCAACACGCAATTCACAAACGCTCTGCATGGACCAACAATCAATATATCATGACTAACAATGAAAGGAAAAGTTTGTGCAAGTGTAATTATCCCGGGCAACGCCGGGTACCTCTTCTAGTAAGAATATAACCATTAAAAATTTTATTGGCTCTCGTTTTGAAGATATTTCGTGTAGTTCATTTTCTAGCCGAACAAGGGAATTGCACTACTTGCGGAAGGAATGGACTTGTAGACAAAATGTAGCAGTGGGAGAGAAGAACATTCAGCATCAAGGTCTAGTCGAAACTCAAAAAATCCTGCTACCACCCCTGCACATCAAACTACGTTTAATGAAGAACTTCGTGTAAGCCATAGATCGGACTACGCCAGCTTTTCGATACCTCCATGAAAAATTTCCTCGACTCAGCGAAGCAACGATTAAGGAGGGAGTTTTTGCTCAGATTCAAGAGCTTTTCAAAGATGACCAGTTCAACAACTTGCTGCTGGGTGATGCGAAAAAGCATGGAATACTTTTCGCCTTGTGCTTACTAACTTTCTCAGGAATGTTAGGACAGCAAACTACTTTTTGCTGCCATATGTCTCTAAAGATTCACTTCCTTCTTTCCCATCTGAATTTCTTCCCCGACAACTGTGGTATGGTTAATGATGAACACGGTGAACGTTTTCATCAAGATATCGCATCAATGGAACAAAGATACCAGGGAAAATGTTCTACATTTATGCTTGCTGACTACTGCTGGTCACTCCTCAGAGATGCTCCTGATCAGCTATTTCTATTGGCATGCATTTCGTTATGTAAAAAATTGTTTTTGCAGATTACAAACAAACTAGAGCCAATTTTGGATTTTGACAGTCATATTCGTATTTAGTACATAAAAATTGATAAAAAAATGACCTACTTTATTTTGGTAACATGGCTTTCTAAATATTTGTTGACCAGTGTAATTCCTTCTTGTACGTGTGATAATCGCTCCTTTTCTGCGCTGCAACAACTGAAATGCTTTTCGAATGCCTACAACACACCGTATATACTGTATACTCACCCAATCTACTGATGACACGGCGTTTATTGCCTCTGTTATTTAGTGCCTTCTGCGATTGATTATTGAGCGCTGACATCACAAATAGGAGGTGGTCACATAGCATACAAAGAAGATAAACACAATTTGTTAAATGACCAAATCATGCACGAAATAAATATATTATTACAAGAAATTAATTGGCAGACAATATTATAACTGTAGTGGTGCTCAGGTTGCGAGAAGCTGCTGTGAGCATAGAAATAAGTTATTTCAAATAACATTTACGATAACAAGTATGAGTATGAAAGAACGTCCAGCCAATGAGAGACTGGACATTTAACTCCAATACTCCTAATTTTTATTTCGTTGGAGAGAGTAGAGTTATTGGCCACCATCAAAATCTCTTACAGTTTTCATACACGAATGGTCTGAGATGCTCAGCAATAAACTAGTTCACTTGGATGCAAACCAGCATTATCGTGTTTGTTTGTGGTTTACTGTTACCTCAGCATCGGCTGTTTGCTTCATGTGGAGCATTGTACTCGCATCTTGCCAACCAACAAGTTCGGATCTAACAACCTGATCCTTGTTTTTAGGGAGAGTAATTCAAAGTGTTACGTGGATGCTAGCACCGGTGATGTAAAGAAAACGCGTCACGCTGACGGGGTCATCCCGAAGAGATCACTTGTTTGGAGAAGGGAAAAGAGAGAGAAACCTGAATGGAAGAGGTCGAAAGAAACCTACGTGAAGCCCGGTATGAATGCAGCTAATGGAGGAAATAGACCGTGAGACCTATTGCGGAGATCAGAGCAACGTTGCTGTAGATACGGCAGCGAATAAACTACGCGCCGGAGGTAGCGACAATTGGAAGGCTGTGGTGACAGCCGGCGAGCAGAGCGACCAACGAAGTCTACGCGGCCGTAACAAACTCGAGAGGGAGGGAAACGAGTTTCCACGGGCACGAAAAGGTCGATTGGAAGAAATTCTCCAATATTCTTCTTTGCGAAGGCCGACGGTTGGTTGGTTTGGTTGGTTTATTAGAATTTTTGGCGTTGAATACTAAGGTCATTTTGCGCCTTTTACCTAAGTTATATCTGTATAACAAACACAGAACATCCATGCCGACAGCAAGATTCGAACCCACAACCAGGCGGACTCGAGAACTAGAAAACCTACGCCCTAGCTCTCTCGGTTACCTAGCCGGCGATGGCTGATGGCAGAGTCCTCAGCGAGCGAAGACAAGCTGCCTTCAACCACGTGTCTCTCAAGGGCGTCAAATGGAACTTTCCCGTGCATAGAAGCCGAGATTCACATATCTCAGAGGAACACCGTAAAAAACGGTAGGATTCTCTTTATTAATAATATTACTCAAGCTGTATGGGCGGTCGACATACGATTTTTGACTGTTCTCCACTGTAGAATAAATAATTCAATTCTCGAACTTTATACATCATTTTCCGACATGAAACGGCTGGACTATCTGATTGTAGCAAGTTCCTGGGGGTATTCCCGTTCTCCTTTGCTGAATTTAGTTTAGGAGGAACGGGGGGAATTTTTCCGCAGGTTCTGTTACCATTCCTCTAAATTTCGTCTCTCAACGGGTTTATCTTCGGCGGAAAAATTCTGTGAGTAAGAGTTGTGCCCTTGCCTCGTCTACTCATAAATACGAGTTCGCCTTACTCTACCCACGGAATAATGAGCTTCTGCTTGAGTGTTCAAAATTCCTGCTAAAAGTTGATGCGTATGTGGATCTTCTTGTCTTATCTGTTTTAAAGCAAAGAGTATTGACGACGCCTTACATTCTTTTGGCGTTCTTTTCGCACGAGATTTCAAGCGTTGCCTAATTTCGAAAGTATTTCTCTTACATTTAGTGAAGACAACTACGCATCGTGGGATTTGTTCGTCGTGGTTTAGCCGACGTTCATCGTTATATCTTTATAATCTGTTTACCCGATTGTGACATTTTAACTCTCACTCCGTATCGTCGCGAGTAAGTTGGAAAGAGGTCTTCGACTGAGATTTAAGTGACCTCTTTAATCCAGCTTTTGTGCGTTCGACGTGTGTTTAATCACTGTATTCTAATGTTCTGTGCTAGATCGTTTCACAGAATTCCTCGTTCTTTTCGTGTGATCTTGGAAATTTTGCACAAGGGTCAAGCGTTAATGTGAATGTGTGCGGATCAAGTTGACCCGTTTTCGTCTATTGTACAGCAAATTAAAGTGTTTACAGAAGCGTATTTTATAGGAAAAGCGTAGCACCGCTTCTCCTACAGTGTTCTTTATTTTGTGTCCTCGGAGTCGACAAGTAGTTATTAATGAGTGCCTTTTATGCCTTTTTTTTTTGCTTCTTTTATGTCCAAGAGGATCTACTTTGACGACACGCAATAAGTGTTTAAAATATACTGCGTCGATTGTGTTCTTTGTAAGTGAATTAAGTGCTTTCCTAAGTATTATTGGCCTACTTCGTAGGTTAGTGGTGCTTCGACTTATTTGATACGGTGCAACGAAACCAGAGTAAAAGTGAAGCCCTAACTCTGTGTTCACATACAGTGTGTTCGAATGATGTGAATGTTTTTAGGTCAAGTTGTACCATCAGATTGTGCAGTGTTTGTTTTTGTGTGTTTCATTTGGCTCCGTAGAAGCGGTGCAACTTATCTGCCTACCTCGTTATACCGCCACAGCTACGCAGGGTAGCCTCTCCATCGTTATGGAAGTTCGTCAACGATTCTTCATCTTTGCTGCTGACAGAGTACGTCAAAACTAAGTATTCCACGTGTTTATTTTCCTTATTGGGTGATATGCACCGGATCAGGACAATTTATTTAATTATTTGCATCCACTGAAATAACTATTTTACCAGAATAAAAGTATCGTTTTTTGCGTTCTTAAAGTTCTGTCTTTTGTCTCTCTCTACTTTATCCACGTGACACAAAGACAAAATTTTCTTCTCTCCATTTCCAGGAGATATCAGAAAGTAACAGTATTATTAAGAAAATTACAAAGCATACAGGTAAAGAACTAAATGCAACTAAAACTACACGTCTCTTTCCACATAGGAACCTTGACGGTTTAGGCATTCATCCCAACGCTGCACCAGTTTCCGAAAACTCCGCTCATAGAACTCCGTCGACTGTGAATACAGCCAATGGCGGACGGAAAATTCGAGTTCCTCGTCAGTCCCAAACATCTGGCCATCCAGAAATCTCTTCATGGAACCAAAGAGATGGTAGTCCGAGGGCACTAAGTCTGAACTGTAGGCTGGGTGGTTCAGAACCTCCTGACCGAAACGGACCAGTTTTGCTTGGACGACGTTGGCCACATGAAAAGAGACTTTTTGTCAGGCCTCTCGTGATAACATACGAGATATGGATTCATTAGAGATATAAAAATCCACCTCATCCAAAAAACTCAAGATGGCCCTATCAACCACGAAGGTAACAGCTGTAGATTTCCTGGAGGATATGGAACCATAAATGCCTCCTACTACAGTGATCTCAGCAAGAACTTCGTAATGCCCACTAGGACTACTTGCTGCATAGAGCGCCAAATTTGTAGTGATATCTTTCTTTATTCAAGCTATGCGTATAACAGGAAATATGGGTTGAGGGATTTTAGAATCACTCTTGTGAAGCTTTTTTAAAGTTATTTCACTTTTTTGCTAACGTATTTGTTGCAAATTATGTAGAATTTTATAACTCCCTAATAATTGCAACCACACCATTTCAGATTGTAAGACACATTTATATACAGTATGTATTTTCTTTCAGGTATACAGATAAATAAAACCTAAAGTACAACTGTTCTTGTCATTTATTATTATTGTTATTATTACCTTATTGATATTAAATGGGGTAAAAAACAAGGTGAATAATCAATTATATGATTGTTACTTGTATTATAAAAACTGAACACCATAAAAAATGGGGGGGGGGGACCTACACTTTAACTTCAAAGACATTTTCTTGAAGTTTCCATCTTTTATCCATAATTATACCAAACCAACATCAGAAATATTGCTAAGCAGTTATCTCGGCAAAGAAGGAGCCACTAAGTCCAGTTGTTGAACCGGCAAGTGCGAGTCCCGTAGTTTCCTTTACGAGCTTTTTTTTTCTCTTGCCAAATACTTTCTTTCTGGCAGTTTGCCTTTCATCTTTCCTTTTCTGGAGTGAAATGGTGATGAGTTCACGTGCAATAAAACGATTTATTCATTCATTCTCTCTCGTAAACGTCTCGCGAGGCCCCACAGTCGTTAAGGCAAGAGCACGTGATAGCGCATTGATTATGCAGCTGAGGCTCCAGGCTCTGAGTGGGGGTTCTTCGCTAAATTTATCGAAGAATTTTGACCTCTGCAGAACAAAGGTTATCAAAACGGTTGTAATAAATCCTTTCTATGTTTTACATTTTTTTTTACCTCTACCAACTAACTTTGATTACACTCCAAAGAGCTGCTTTCTTTTAGTGTAGGTCTGCGTGAGAGACCGAAAGAAAGAGAGAACCCCTGAGAAGAAGAATGGCGAAGGTAATTTCAAAGTAATGGCCCTGATGGTTCTGTATTGGGATCTGTCAGAAAAACATTTGTCATTAAAATGTCCATGTTTTAAAGATTCCTGTTTCTTCTTATTCAATTTTCAATTATAAGTGAAAAGATTTTTTACTTCTACGTTAGTAAGAACATGTTGCCTCCTTATGCTTGAATTTTTGAATCTGTAAACTTTGTTTTGAAATAGAATACTATCATTAATGCATTTTTTTAGATTAATGAAAGTTTTAAAGAAAACCCTCTTTTATAACGATGGTAAAGAAAGAGATGATAAAAAGAATTGACTTATTAAGAACGGCTATCTGGTAGAGATAGATTCGAGGTTAACCATTTATAACTT
>JAHWFO010056214.1:0-13826 GCA_023313115.1 Rhysida immarginata
TTGGTATCGGCCAGGGTGATTCTAAAAGGTCGTGCCAAAATGAAAGGGCAGATAGAGGATGAAATTCTGAGCAAAAAAGTCTGGTCGTGTTTTTCGATCTGAGGTTCGGTTAAAAAGTTGTAGCGCTTTAAAGTTTTGTGACGTCACTTCCGTTTCACTTCCTTACCGACACCGAACTTTAAAGCGCTATAACTTTTTAACGGAGCCTCAGATCGAAAAACACGACCAGACTTTTTTTGCTCAGAATTTCATCCTC
Organism: Rhysida immarginata; assembly: GCA_023313115.1. Classification (NCBI taxonomy): domain Eukaryota; kingdom Metazoa; phylum Arthropoda; class Chilopoda; order Scolopendromorpha; family Scolopendridae; genus Rhysida; species Rhysida immarginata. The sequence goes on from JAHWFO010056214.1 coordinate 257, forward strand.
TATCTGTCCTTTCATTTTGGCACGACCTTTTAGAATCACCCTGGCCGATACCAATACCGATATTCCTTACTGATACCGAACTTTAAAGCGCTATAAGTTTTTAACGGAGCTTCAGATCGAAAAACGTGACTGGACTTTTTGGCTCAGAATTTTGTGTACTATAAGCTGTTAAATTTATTGTACATAATTTTGAAACACACTGTATAATAGTATACCAGGCAACCGAAAGGAACTCGATATTTGATGGTCTGTTTCTTTTTGGACCATATCTCTTCAGCCCAGGTAGCAGAGGACGTTATTGTGACGTGATTGCTTTGTCACCTACGACGTTACTGTAACGTGAGTTCAGACGTCATAATATCGTTTTTATGTCTCATCATCTAGACGTCTAAACTAACGTCGTATAACCAGTAAATAATGACGTGAATACAACGTGTTTTTCATGTCGAGTTAATTCGTTAAGAATTGGTGATATATAACGTTATTATAACGTAGTTATTAAAAATGTCTATTATTACTGGAATTATGATAAATTCATAATGAATAAAAATTTAATAATGAAATAAATAAATAAAGTTTAGGCTTACGTAAGACTTTAGGTAAGTCTGAACTTTATTTATTTCATTATTAAATTTTTATTCATTATGAATTTATCATAATTCCAGTAAAAATAGGCATTTTTAATAACTACATTATAATAACGTTATATACCACCAGTTCTGAAGTTGTGACATATTTACTAAGGTTTTTTTCATTAAAATCAAATTCGAAAAAAATTAAATCAAATAACGTTTTTTTATTTAAAGATCTTAACTGACGAGCTAAAAGTTCGAAAGCGTTAGTAAATATCACAACTTAAGAAATTTCTTAAGTATAAACTTTATTTAATTTATTATTAAATTTTTATTCAAAATGAGTCTATCATAATTCCAATAATATCAAACATTATTATATCAGAACTGCATTTTGAATACCCACAAAAATAAAAAATAAAAATGCAAAAATAGTTTTTAAATGTATTTTTTATTTGTCTCAGTTTGTAAATCATACATTTCTAAATTGTAATATTTTTCACACAGTGAAATTTTCAAATAACAGTGAAATAATTTTCATGAATACATCCTTGTATGGAGAAAATAATTCAATATCAAATAGTGTTCAATTATACAAATATAAAAACACTTCAAATCGACCTTTAAGATTTTAAAAAGTATGAATAGCAACACTTTCGTTTATTTTTTATATGGCTGCTGTTTTCTAAAAAAAAAAAAGAAAAAAGAAGTAATAATAATTTTGATTGAATGCCATTGATACAGTCCAATGAGTAATAATTTTTTATGAAAGTTGTATTTTAAAAATGTTTAACAATGATGATTGACAAGGATATGCAAAAAATTAAAATATTAAATTTTTAACCTTTAAAATTAGAGTAATGATTTTCTTCATCCGAGTTCTGTGCACCTGATCTCAGGGGTGTCAAATCATCTACAGGGTGCCCAGCAATTTACGAAACCAAAATTCAAGCACTTTTCCCGATTTTCAAGGCACAAAATGTATGGAATTCAAGGCTTTATAATATGCGCTAATCTTTATATGCATGTCTAATTTAGTAATGGAAACATGACAAAATATTTGATAAATTAAATCATCTTACCTTTGAATGAAGCAACATACTTCCATCAAATTTATCTTTCCAGATTCTTTATTTGGCCTTCAATCATATCAACTTCTTTTTGCACATCCTGTAAAATCTTAGTTTTTTTAGCTTCTAATTCTTTAATCACCAAACTCTTTCGCTTCCTATTTTCTCTTTCTTTGTTGTCCTTTTCTCTATCTTGCTGTCTTTTCTTCAACGATTCTTTGTAACAACTGTGCGCATTTTTTGTGGCTAACAGTAAACTTTTCGTTATTGGCACTGACTGAACATTCCCATAAGTCGAAACTGCATCATATACAGTCCTGTATCCGATCATAGTCTCTTCAAGCATGTTTTCAATCACAACTTCCTTGTTAACAGAAAAGCCTCTCTCAACTTCAGCGTTGCCATGAGAGAGAATCAAACTCATTTTTACAAAATTGGACAGCTCAATTTCGGTTGGAATATATTTGTTAATCATTTTCATCCAGAAATGATCTAACCTCTCTTCTTTTCTGTCGTAACTTTACATGTCGATTACAACAGCTTTTTGGCTTAACAATTCCGTATACTGTCTTTGAATAGCCTCTGCCTGGATTGAACTTATCCATGCTTTCTCGCACAGCAACACTAATAGTTTTTCTAAGCGTTGTTTTCCTGTTGCTGATACTGCAACTGAAGGATCTAAGCATGTTAGAAATCTTACTACATTTAGTTGCAATGGAGACTTTTCACGAAGTCGTTCAACCATAGTGATAAGTGCTTTTCTACAATCATTTTTAAAAATTTCCATCTGTAAAGTCGAAAGTTTGCACTTCGATAGTTCAACTTTTGTTGCAATACCAACATCCACTTTTTTTGCTAGCAATAGGTTTTCTGTAACTGTAATGTCCACACAGGTTGATATTTTATCCGGTACAACAAATCTTCCTAGCTGCGTTTTCATTACACTTGACAAAACAGTGTACAAAAAAGGCACCAATGGACGATTTCCTTGGAATTCAGTCAGGAAAGGCTGAAGATCACTTGACAACGTTTTAAAAAAAGCAATGTTTGGACCTAACATTGGATCCTATAGAGTTTTTGCAACAATATATTGTGAAGCTTTTACTTTGAATCGCAACCTTCTCTTTTTCAATGGTACGTACAAATATTTGAAGATGAGAAAGCATTTCAATAGCTCTTTGAGCAACGCCAACGTTTTCCAACCAACGAATAGAACAAAACTTTAAAGGAAACACAGTTGAATTCGTGTACTGTGTATACATACCTCGGCGAGCAGGTGAATTCTTAAAAGTATTGTACAAGGCGCGAAGAAATTCAACAATCTCCCAGTCTGTAGCCTTCATCGATGCCTTAAATGCACAGTGCACACTATGAAGACCACATGTGCCAATATCCAAAATTTCACTTTCGCTTTGAAATTCATTTCTTAAATATAGTCTTAAATCAGATATAAATTTCTTATTGACATTTGGTCCATCCATTGAAACTTGAAGAAGTTTTTTTATGTATAGAGAACTGATACCTGCAAGAAATCCCTCTAGTATATCAACAGCTCTTGTTCTCTGCAGGAAAACTGAGGTGAAATACCTCACTTCAACTTCATTTCTTACATGGTTCCAAAACCTTACCACAATGTCCATCTGCTGATTTTGGCTTACACTATTCAGAGATTCATCAAATGATATAACAAAGATCGTGCAATTTCTTATGGTACTGACTAGTTCCTGCTTAAAATAAGGTGCCAAACCAAAAGCAATGATGTAGCCTATCTTTGTTCGTTCCAATTTCATCCTAGTAGCAATTTCACTTTCTGAAAACATGTACTTCATTATTTCGACATCTTTTGCTGCTTTTCTTGCAGATGCATGAGTAATAACTGTCTGCATACACCATACAATCTCTGCTCGGGTGACTTTTTCATTCAACACAGTCAGGTCTTTCATGGATTTTTTTGGTTCATTGACTCGGATAGTGCAGCATTCATTCAGATGAGCTGCAGACTGAGATTCGATAGTTGAGCACGACAACACGGTAGAATCTGTATTAACGGATAGTGTTGTAGATTGTGGAACTTTTTTCACAAACGTATCAGTGAATAAACTAGTAGAGGTGCTTGAAGCTTGGCTTTTCAGAACATGCTTTGATCCCTTCATATGGCTCACTAAAGCCTGTCGTCCCATTGTCTGTACAGATATAACCGAACCTTTGCAAAAGGAGCAGTTTGCAGAGTAAATGTTGTTTGGGTCCTTTTTTAACCAGAATTTAAACTGCTCTTCCATCAGCCATTTATCTTGAAATTTAGTTTTCCCATGCTTCGACATTTTGACTTGTCGACAAAAAAACTGCATAAACAATGAATAAAATCTAATGTTAAAACACTGAAATTAAAATAACTTCCATATCTTTTAGGCCCGCCGCAATTTGAAAAAGTTGCCTCTACAATAGTATGAAGCAACTTGACATCATAGCATCTGTATGACATCAAGTTGCTTCTACTCTCATTGTAGAGGCAACTTTCAACAGTCGAACGCTTTATGGCAACATAAAAATTATAATTCAATAAATCATGTTGTACTTAGAACAATAAATAAAAGATAGTATGAAAAGTTCACTTGCTTTATAGCCATGCCAAATAGCAACGCCCAAAAGTAAGTCCACGCGCATGCGCACTTTTGAGTTTTGAAAACTGACTCCCACCGCGAGTATGACTATGCCGTGAAAAATATTTTGCTTAAAGCTTTTATTAGAAATAAAAATAATAAATAAGCTAAAAATAAATTTCTCTAAATTTTTAAAATATTACCATTTTTTACAAATTTCAAAATGAATCTGGGACGTTGAATATACTGTTAAATGTTATAAATTAAAACTAGATGCTTTAGAAGCAACTTGCTCAATTTACGGCGGGCATTAGCTTATCATAAAGAATATTAACCCTGATCAGTAAAAGTTCAGAGTAGTGTCTTATGAAATGGTCGTGATTGCAAGCCATCGGCCAGCCCCGTCGCCTTTATGCTCTGAATTTATTATTTTAACAAATCTACTTAATAAGTGAATGGTTTATAGGGTTAATGTTCACTATCCACACAATCGCAAACGCAAGTCCCACACTCAGCTCTGGGGTCTCGCTGGTCACTGTTTTCCGTTACTCGAACGCCAGTCCCACTCTCGGCCCTGCGGGCCTCGTGGGTTCTGTCTACGACGTCCCCCCTCCGGGGGCAAATTACTGATATATACCCCAACCTTGGTTTCCCTCCGGCCGATTACAGGTGATTAATGGTCAGTATTTTTTTTAATTTGTCACAGAAATTGACGTGGTTATTAGGGGATGCTACTCTGAACTTTTACCCTCTGATCAATTAAAAGTATGGTAAGTTTCACTGTGCTTTAAAAATGCTTTGATGGGTACGTGGCTTGCAATCATACCACGACCATTTCATAAGATAACATAAATCCAACCGAAATAACGTAACGAAAACGAAACTAACATTTCCGCGTGAAAATGGCAGACGAAGAGCGGGCTTTTAAGTTATGTTAGACAAGGGAAAAGGTTGGATTTTTTTCGTTAAATTGAAATTTCTCTTTCACTTTAGCGTTGATAAGTATCCTTATTGTATACAAAGAGCATAGCTAAAACCAAATTACAGTACTTACATTTTTACAAGAGGAATATATCTCCTGACGCCTCTTGCCTGTAGCACTTCGAGAAGCAAAACATTGGTGACGTCACTTGCATGATCAGTGATAGTGTCTCCTTGAAGTGCCACAAGAGGCGCTGCCTCCTCGGGCGCTCTAGAGCACTGTATTAGGACGCTCTACAGTGCCTAGTGGGTTCCTTTTAGGCATTCTAGGTTTATTCTTTTACAAAAATTTCGCTAGTTTCCTAACAAAGTGGAAATCTATTTTTTTCCAGGATTTATATATATTTTCAAGCAAAATTCCCGTTCTTTTCCCGACTTAAAAAATTCAAGCATAATTTCCGATTTTCCCGACTGCTGGCCACCCTGATCTATAATAAAGTAGATAACATTTTATTATTATAAATTGCAAAAAAAAAAAACGGAACAATTGTTAGTTAACTATAGTGAACGGATATATATTTAGAGAAGGACGAGACACAGGAACCCTGGAATACAATAAATAATAGTTATTAATTAAAAATATAAAATGAATAAAAAATACTCTTGACAGCAATGGATAGAGATACTCTTTGCATGAATTATCAATACTATAAAGCATACAATCTAAAAATAAATTGCTTATGTCAATATAAATTATTCTTCAAAATTATATTTTGACAAATATATATTTCAAAACTACTTACCAATGCAATGAGTGAAAAAATTTCAATCAGTTTGTGAAGGATTCAGAAATGGTTCAGTATCCCTTGGAGGAAGAACAGGGAAAAGCTTTGCAGGTCTGAATTTTTTTTGTAATTTTTCATGAAACGCACGTTTCCCAGTTGTCTTTATTCTTAGGGCCTCTAAAAAAATGTTTTTATGAATTTACGTTCATTACTTATTAAAGTATGCTTTATATGGTAAATACTTACTTTAATGAAGTTGAATGAGTCGAACTTTCTGAATCTGACTGATTTATATTTTCAAAAAAGCTTTGTTTATTTCATCAGCCTCACTTTGAATATCAGATGTGAATAATGCTTGGTTTGCCTCTTCCAAATTATCTATTAAAGAAGATGTATTAATTAATAAATTATTGTTTATATACCAATTACAAATCATTTGTGCCATATACTGCTCTATATATTATATATAGAGAAACTTAATTCATTTTCTAGAGAAATCAGGTAGCGAACCAGTAATTTAAATGGGCATAGAAACAAAACCGAACTGAATTTCAAATGAGTTTAAAATTTAAAATGAATTAAAGAAAAATTTAATTTTTATTAATTTTAAAACCCTAACACCACTGCATCACTGCAATTTTGCCACTTAAAAAATAGTCATACATTATAATATACACGTATAAGCAGGATATTTGACACGTTTTTATTTTAATTTTTACAACTACATTACCTGTAATACCCATGTATCCTCGTTTGGCTCCTCTTCTTTCAAAAGTGCGGACTGAAATTTCGAATCCGTTTTATAATTAGGCCAATACATCTCACATTTTCTTGATGATAACCAATCTCTATTAATGATGAAACTCCTCCTTCATATTCTAATTCCACGTGGTACATTTTCAGTGACTAAAAAAATGAAACTTACAGACGATTCATGATGGCAGAAATCTTCCCGCCAACTCTCAAACGGTTTTCACTAAATTTCCCACAATACCCTAGTCGCACGTGACCACTGACCTATAAAACAAGGGATGCACGCCAACTGTTGTTGTGATTGAGGCGATAGGGGCGGAAGAATTATTTCATACGGGCAGACCGTTAACGATCTTATTAAAATAAGATTTCATGTTTTCAAAATGATCATTGTGTCAATCTTATTAAAATAATCACGAATGTGTAATAACGAAAATAATAATTATGCATAACACGTATAAAATATATATCATAAAAGGATTGAACATGACCACAATATAATGCATAACTATTATAAATTTATTATTTATATATTTAAAAAAAGATAATGTTTTTTTATGTATATATCTATTATTAGACAAAATAGGTATATTTATAGGTTCAAATCACGTTAATGGAACCATCTATAAAATGGTAATTAGGACGTTCTTTTTAACCGATTAAAGACGTCTTTAACTCGTCATGTAGGTATCATGGAACACGCACACCAATGAAAAACGTGACAGTGACGTTGCAAGTTGACCTTGACGAAATAATAACGGAAACGACCAACACGTCATTTGTTACCTGGGAGGGGACTTAGTTTGACCTCGTCTAGGCAAAGAATTCAGATTAAATGCTGCTGTACTCGCAGCATGGTCCCAGAATCGCTGCGGAAGTTTTGACGATGCAAGAAGAACTCGAATTCCATCGCAAATGGAGCGTACGGTTCTCTCAGCAACACCATTTAACTGGGGGTTCTCAGGAACGGTGAATTGTTGAGATATGCCTTGCTTCGTACAGAACTCACCTAGCTCCACATTGGTGTATTCTGTTCCATTATCGGAACGTATATACGCCAGATTTTGTCCTGTAGAGCGTTATAGCTTTAGTATTAAGTCTATTAACGCTTTTGGCACTTCACTTTTTATCGGAGTAACACAAACGAAAGTTTTTCGTGAGAAATCATCGACGGCTAATAACAGGAATTTGTTTCCATGGATAGAAGTGGTAGGCATTGGTCCCACTGTATCCACGTGAAGTAGCTGTAAAGGACGTGTTGACCGTTGACCTTGTACAATGTTGTGAGGGGCGTTGCATAATCGTGCCTGAAGGCATGCAAAACATGGTTGGTCATCAGTTGATGGCAGCAAAACTTCAAGAACGCGCATGCTATGGTGTTTCACGGCTGCGGTGAGTTTTTTTGATGACGGATGGCCCAATGCATTGTGAATGTCACTTTAAGTGACAGCCATTGAAAGTAATGGGGTGTCCGTTCGGGAAACTGAATGGATATTTGAGACCACGGGTAGAAACGGGAGGTCCTCCACGCCCTCCTGCGCAGCGATGGTCGTGCCCTTGGGTGAAGTAATGGAATAACCAGTTGGGCCGAAAAGAAGACTGTAACCCTGCTTTGATAATTGACTCATGGAGCAAGATTAAGGCGCGCGTTTGGGGCATAAAGCGCGTCATGGAGTCCCAACGCGCTCCTGAATCTAATAACACGCTTGCCGCACCAGTACCGAGAGCAGCAATCGTTTTCTTAGGGTCTGCAGTATGTATCCGCTTATGACAGCTTTGAAAAGAACTGTTTTTTCTTTAATTACGTGAAATGAGCTGCCCGTGTCAACTATCCAATCCTTGTTTGGAACACCAACACAGTTGGCTGCATGTTTCTTGCTTTGTCCTTTTGTACCCGATTTGCGAGGCTTACGCTTAGGACGTGAAGCTGATGCACGAGGCATGCGCTTTGTTGATGCAGGATCCTGCGAACGAGGTGGTATCGCGGTGCGTGAAGTAGCTGGATCTGCAGTAGTAGGATAAATTTTAGACGGACAAACCGTTTTTACGTGACCTCGGCCTCCACATTTATGGCATTTTGATGTGGACGTGGGGAAGAAACAGAGGTGGCACACGAGGCTACACCTATTGAGGAATTTAGTGTGGTGTGGTCCTTAAAAACTACATTTAGTTGACTCAGGAAGGTTTCAATTGACATTGATGGGTTTGATTGGATCGCGAGTCTCAATGGAGTATAAGTTGAGGGTAGACCTGCGACCATATGGTCAATCAAAATTTTATCATCCAGAACCAGGGACACGGCTCCAGCCTGTGCACGGATTTGTAGCGTCTTGCTACATAAGCATTCGGATCATCAGCGTCTAAGAAACGCAAGGCTGAGAGACGCCGCATTATTTCAGCCTGTGTCACTGAATCCGGCTTTCCATATCGACGCTTAATTGCTTCCCACAATGTATAGGGATTGTCATCTTGAAGCATGATGACAATATTATCACTCACCACACTCAGGTGGTAATGCCGTACTCTTGCCTAATCAAGGCGCATGGATGAGCTGGCTGATGCTTCTGTAGGGGGAGAGATCTTTTCTTGGACATATTTGACTAGCCCTTTGGTTTCGAGGAAGGTTAAAACTCGATACGTCCATTGAATATAATTGGCACTCGTTGGCCTAGGGAGGGAACGACCCTTTTCATAATACGATTCCTCCATATTGTATGAAAATAAAAGAAAGAAACCACGCTCTGCTACCATATGTTCAGAGGGGGAAGCAAAATAAATAGTATTTAAGGGGTGATACTTTAAAGGAAACCCCGAAACTTAAGAATGAACGTGGCTCGTTAAAAGACTTTTATTTTGGTTTAAATTTGCGATATTTATTTATAAAATACAAAAATTCTGTACAAAAGAATGTTCTATACAATATGATTTAATTGAGGAATAGGCATTGCGATCTCAATTACAAAAGTAAAAAATATTTCTCGGAATGAAAATAAAGAAATACTTAAATGTACCTTAAATACAGCAAAATACTGTAACGAGAAATATTAATCGCTACATTGAGCGAATTAACTTTAAATATAAAAAAGAATTGAGACAGACCAATTCCTTATAAAGAATAAGGAAAAAGAAATTTCAAACTCCCATTAAATGTCTAAAGAAAGACTGCGAAATGATAATCAATTATTAATGGAAATAAGAATTGAAATGTGCAGCATGGCGTCCCTTATGCGCGTTATTGTTGAAATAACATTAAAAGAAATTTCATTATTACCTTATGGGGTAACCCGCAAAACAATGCTGCTCGATAAAGAACCATGGCTGCCGCGAGAAAGTGAGAAATTCAATAAAAAACCTAAACATCGAACGCCAGGGTAAGAGTAATTTGCAGAACATTGGAATGAAAATGATAAATGGAAGTTGAACGCTATGCTGCAAGTTAGGAATGACGTGGAGGACCAGAAGGAGCTGTTGGAACTGGAGCCGATGTTATGACTCCAGAGGAGCACCCTTAGTTTTTAAAGCAGGCAGGGTGCCCAGGCGCGCATGCTGTAGGAGTAAGGGCTGCCCTCAAGGGCTGCACCTCCTATTCAAACGCCTCAAAAGTGGGGCCCGTCCGCCCACCGGTGGGTCATCGATGTCGAGGGGAAAGGTGAAGAGGTACGAGATGGTATTCGTATCCCCTTTGATAACCTTACAGAGACGCTGAGATGATGAATAGCGTCTCCGGAACGTAGCTGGGCCAAGCCGATGCCATTCAAGATGAAGGAAGGACCTGAGATGGATGGCGCCCTTTCTCCAGATGGCTGAGGCTGGCTGATGAACACCAGCAGATCGCTGCTGATGGGCCAGCCAAAGCTCTCTGTTCATAAAGGCGATGGAAGTGGCTAGGTCCAGCTTGTACGCAGAACCGGTGGAGAAGTCCATCAGAAATCGCACTGACTGGTAGGTAAAGTCAGTCAGAAGATAGTGACGAGAGAGGCGATCCCAAATGGACTGAGCAAACGGGCACTCGTAGAAAACATGAGGAACTGTCTCAAGCAACCCGCAAAACTGGCAACCAGCAGATCTGACCACTCCCCATCGATGTAGACATTGGAGAGAGTAGAACCCATGGTGCAGCAAGCGCCATTGAAAGTTGAAGACCGCCTTCTCAAAGGCGAGAGACTTGACGGACTTCAAGATGGCTGACCATGGATATTCAGGGTGCCACCGTACGATGTCAGAAGTCGCACCCTGGTCAGACTGCTGGAAGAACCAAGATAGACGAAGGTTTCCCCAGTCCTGCGGGTCAAGCTATCGAAGACCAGACAGGAAAGATGACAAATGTCGCCAGACTAGCTGGTAAAAGTCCGGCGAAACGTGAAATGATCGACACTGGCAGGGTGGACGGAAAAGGTAGCCTGTTCACTTTCAAGAAGAAGTGCAGATGCAGAAAGAAGAAGTTGGCCCAGATGGGGGGAGGAAGGAGGAAGGCACGAATCAAGGCGGCCATCCTGGCCGCGATGAGGTATCGTCGAATGTTTGGCAAGCCCAATCCCCCCCCTCCCCGCCCCCCATCGAAGGGGATAAACAGCAGCTCCTAACGGATGGGATGACGGGTTGCTGAATAACCCCATACACAGTCAACTATCGCACTACGCACCTTCTTTAAATGAGATGGAGAAGGCAAAGCAAACAGGCACTTAGACGTCAAGAACGGTAGGACGTGCGACTGGACGAACCTCGCCTTGGCAAACATCGAGGTGGTGAAACGAAAGTTCTTGCCAAGGCGAGCGATGCATTTATCAATTACCAGCTGCCAGTGACGAGAGTCCATATTAGGTGAAAAGGAGAAAACATATCCCAGCACTGTAATTTGCACTGTAATTATTGGGAAGGATCGAAGATAGTCCACTTCCCAATAGCAATAGCAATTCCTTTGGACTTGACGAGATTGATGGAACTTCCCGTCGAAGTGCTAAAGAGATCGAAGGATTCTTTATAGATGCCCAGGGAATACGGATCAGATGCAAATAGCACTACATCGTCCGCATAAGCCAGCGTACGGATGTTGATGGAAGCGGCTGGCAAATCATACCCCCGGACATCTGGGTGGCGATTAAGATATTGTAAAAGTGGCTCCAAATAGAATATATATAACAGGGGAGAGATGGGACACCCCTGTCTGACGCCTTTGGACAGTTCGAAGAAAGGCGAATTGGAGCCATTAATCGCCACGCATGATGTGGCAGAAGCATACAGTGCTGAGATAATCGTAGCAAATTTCCGAAGATGAAGATGGTGAAACACTCGGAAAAGAAACACGTGAGTCACCTTGTCGAAGGCCTTTTCCTGGTCAAGACTTAGCACGGCAAGAGTCTGACGGCGCACACACGCTTCCTCCATAACACACTTGATGGTAATGAGGTTGTCGGACATCCTGCGAGATGGAATGGAGCAGGATTGTCCCGGATCGAAGAACTCGTCGGCAAAGCATTTGAGCCGTTGTTGGAGCACACCAGTGAAGACCTTATAGTCGGTGTTAAGTAGAGTAATAGGCCTCCACTGGGTGACAAGTTCAGGATCCGGTACCTTGGGGAGCAAGATGATTCTCCCCGCGGTAAAGTCCGACGTAATGGAGGAAGGGTCCTTAAGAATGGAATTGAACACTTGCACCAGGAAAGGCCCAAGAAGTTTCCAAGTAGCACTGAAGAACGAGTACGGGATGCCCTCTAATCCAGGGCTGGACTGATGACGACCATCCATCGACAAAAACTTCTTGACTTCATCTTCGGAAAAGGGACGGGTAATTGACAGGTCAGCGTCAGCAGTGAAAGGTCTAAGTGCCTCGATCCACTTCGTCGTGGCGTCGACTGGAAAGACTGGGTGGCCAAAAAATGATGAAAAATGAGAGTAGAAAGTAGACAAGATGTCAGAGTCTGTTTCCACAGTCTCATTCCCCACCACCAAACGATGACACCTCTTCTTATTGGCGCGACGCCTCTCCTCTGCGAACGCATCTGACGACATATTCCGGACGTCAGACGCCCAGGACAGTTTGGCCCTGAGAGCTGCGCCGGCGGCCCTGCGGATCATTAGAGCGTTGATCTCGCTCTTCACCTGGCGGATGTCATCAGCATATGCCCCCTTCGGGACGGAGGCGGAGGAGGCGCAGAATTTTTTGCACCATGAGTAGATGGCGCCGATTGCGTCTAGCGGCGTCCAACCCTATCTTTCTGAAAAAACGACGGAGCTTTGATTTAAAGGAAAGCCACGAAGCTAGTGACGGAGGCAGGTTGTGAAGATGTCTTTCCACAAACCGAACGAACAATCCCTTGTATTTATCGTTGTCAAGCAGAGAAACGTTCAGAAACCAATTGTTCGAAGCAGAGCCTACAGAGGAGGCAGGGAATGGAGGGTTCCAAGACCACTTGATGGCACTGTGGTCAGAAAAGGAGCATGGAATGACCTCATGGAACCAGGAGCACCAGCGAAAGTGGCGTCTACTAGAAAAAGGTCCAACCTTGAAGACACAGAGGGCCCTTGGTGAAATGTAGACCCAGTTTGGTTGGAATTGGAAGAAAACGCCCACAGATCGAAAAGTGCATTCCGCTGGCACAACTGGTAGACACAATCAGACGAAAAGATGTTGTTCTCATCCGGATGGCAATTGAAGTCCCCAGCAACCACTGCAGGCAAGGACTAGCCCAGGTAAAAGTCCAGGTCTTCAAAGAATGTCCGTTTCTCTGCTGATAAACACGGGGCGTACACATTAAGCAATCGGAATTTGAGACCAGATAGCAGGAGGTCCAAAGAAATTACCCTGCACCCACAGTCAAAGATGCAGTTCGACACCACAATGGAGGGGTTGAAGATGATGGAGGCAACCC
>JAHWFO010056218.1:0-52255 GCA_023313115.1 Rhysida immarginata
TTTTGTTGAATATACCTATTGTTGCAAAACCTATTGTCCTGGGACTTCGTTTATTTTCCTCACGCCGGCTTTTTTTTGACTCTCCCTGTACATCATTATATGTCAAGTTGAATCATTCAAATTAAAGACATACCGGGTGGTCATAAATTATTAAGCACATTTTGACAGTGAATATTTTATTAACCAAGAAATGTACACACTTCTTGTGAACATCATTGAAAAGTACAACTCAAACAGTTTTTTTCCGTAATATTCCGAAGTTACAGCACTTCCACGTGTGCTCCTGCAGTGACTCGCAGAATATCCATTCGATATTCGATTTCACGCCATGTATTCACGCCATGTATTCACGCCATGTATTCACGCCATGTATTCAGGTGTCACTGTTGCAATGACGGGCACAATCCTTTCCTTCAATTCATCAAGATCACGTACTTTGCTGAAGTACACGCGGTCCTTTACATATCCCCACAAGAAAAAATCGAGTGGTGTGATGTCAGGAGATCGCGGAGGCCATGAAATCGGCCCCCCGCGGCCAATCCAACGACCAGGAAATTGTTCATCCAGGTATCGCCGCACAATCGTTTCCCAGTGTGGCGGTGCACCATCCTGTTGAAAAATAACATCTGGTTGTCGTTGTTCAAGCTGCGGTATAGCATAACATTGCAGCATGTCAAGGTACGTGATGCTATTCACCGACTGCTCTGTGAAGAAGAATGGTCCAATCACTTCATTGACAGTCAACGCGCACCACACATTGATCTTTGGACTGTCTCTAACATGTTCACGGACTTCATGAGGGTTCTCTGATCCCCAAATGCGACAGTTGTGTCTGTTCCCACGCCCGGAAACATGAAATGTTGACTCATCTGAGAAAGCCACTTTATCCAAGAACGTGTTGTCCACATCAATTTTGTGCAGAATGAGCTCCGCGAATGCAAACCGTTGCGGTTTATCGTCGGGCTTTAGTTCCTGAACAATCTGAACTTTGTAGGCATACAATTTCAAACGCTTATGCATCACTTTCATCACCGTAGATCGTGGGACTCGCAATTCTAAGCTGGCGCGCCGAGTTGACTTCGTAGGGCTCCGTTGGAACGCATCTCGCACCTTCTCAATGACTTCCTCACTGACGGTAGGCCTACCAGCACCTTTCTTGTGGGCTACGCTTCCGGTGTTCTTAAACTGCTGATACCACCGCTTTATGGAATCCTTTCCAGGAGCAGGTTGTCCATATTCCAAGCGGAATTGCCGTTGAGCTGCTATCACGGATTTCTGCTCATGAAACCAAAGAACGCACATTGCTTTCTGCTGCACGGTCGCCATTTTCGCGTTTTGTGTTCCTACGCCAAACAGTGCTGCCGCCTGGTGGTGAAAGTGACACCTGACAAACTGTTTGAGTTGTACTTTTCAATGATGTTCACAAGAAGTGTGTACATTTCTTGGTTAATAAAATATTCACTGTCAAAATGCGCTCAATAATTTATGACCACCCGGTATTTTATCATAAATAGTTATGAGGCATGTCTGGAAATTAAATACTGTTTTGGGAAAAAACACACAAAAGCGTTTTTTCAAAACAAAATTTATTTTTACATGAAAGAGCATTTCTTAAACTATTTTTCTACATAGTTGCCACCGTTGTTCAGACTTTTGTCGTAGCGAGAAACCAACTTTTCTGTGCCCGCTTCATAGAAAGATGCCACAAGTGAAGACAGCCACTGCTGAACAACCGTTTGTGACAATCTCATGCAAAACAATTTTTGAAATTTCTGGAAATTCATTACAAAGCATTCTTATTGTGAACTGTCTTGTTTTCACGAATTTTCTCATTTGAAGTTTGAATTTCCTCATTCACTTTTTCAACCAATCATCATTGACAACAGAAGGCCGCCCACTCCGTGCTTCGTTATGAACATTGGTTCGCCCATCATTGAACTGCCTAACCCACTTTCTCACCATTCCATCAGTCATTAAATTTTCCCCATAAATCTCTAGAAGTTGACGATGAATTTCAGCTGGCTTAACATTCTTGGCAAACATTACAGAACGCACTTCACAATCCGCGAGCTCAAAAATTGTCTTAAACATTTTCAGCATTCACTAACAAATGTAAACACAACACAACCCGGCTGTAATGGCGTCAGTGCAAAGATAATGAACCAGAGAGACGAGTGTGCATGCTCGGAACTGCGACAGTAGCACTGTGGTGGCAGTAGAACGAAACAGTACTTGTTTTACGGACAAGCTTCGTATATAAAAATTGAACAGAGATGTGCTGTAATATACATAATCTTTGGTTTAGCTTTTATTTTATAAGGTGTGCCCAAATAAAAAGGAAACTACGGTTATATCGTAGCCTAATGAAAGCAAGTCGACCAACTCTGCGTCGGTGCCTTTGATGTTGCTGTTACCCGTAAACATCATCAAAACATCACGACAGTGGCGATTCTTTTAACATTTGAGTATCAACAAGCGGCCTCCTGCGTATCTTTTAACATTGGGGATATTGGAGGAAGGGAGTGCCTCCAAACAAATTATTGCTAATAATTAACATTTTAGAGTAATACGGTTAATATTTATGCGAATCAAATCCTCCAATGAGTATCTTCATTTCATATTAGGTGTAAATGAGTTTAAATTATTTTGAAAAAAACTTGATAATCGAGAGAACATGTAGCAGTCTCCTTACAAAGAAATAATTCCAGAAAGATTGCGAAGGAATGAGACTCCCTTGTTATATATATAAGGGTCGTACAACTGAAAACGAAAATTATTTATTTTATTCAAAGTGTATGCAAGGAATTTAAAAATACTCCAAATTTGTTAAGGCATTTATCCCACTGTGTAAAAAGGCGTGTAATTCCTTTATGGAAGAAGTCTTTTGGTTGCGTGTGGAACCATTCCAAAACCTCTTCCTTCACTTCATCGTCCGACTGAAACCTACGACCTTTCAGATGTTTCTTGAGATCCAGGAACCATTGTGCATAGATTTTTCTGTAGTGCAGATGGTTCATGATAATGGAGTGAACCGTTCCAGGACTAAGGCCAGTTTTAGCAACCACGACATCGATTGTCACTCTTCTGTTTTCCTTTAAGACAGCACCAATTTTGGCTATGGAATCATCCGTGATGGCGCGGTTTGCTTGTTCAGGTCATTGATCATCTTGCAATGATGACCTTCCCTCCGAAAACCTCTTGCTCCATGCCCAACACGAGTGAAGGTTAGGCAGTCATTTCAATAGACGTTCTGCATACGGCGATGAATTTCAGAAACTGAATCTTACTCACATGTCAAAAAACGAATTACTGCTCTCTGTTCCTGTTTTGTTGACTCCATTTTGTTGTTTGGACGAAGCGATCGCCCGCAGAGCTTCGAAGCGCGAGCTATCATTCTTTCTCACGTGACGAAACACCTGCAACCTATTGTTCAATTTGCACATGGAGTTTCGCAATTGTTGAAAACAAAAACTTACGATCCTATACGTCGTCTTCTTTTTTCCCACACAAATTTTTGTTTTCGTTTGTTACGACCCTTATATATTGCCTACAAATTATATAATTATTAAGAATTTATGATCGTCTTTCGACAACTTATCTGGGGTTTTTAGGGTTCAGTACGTCTGAATGAAAAACAGAACCCTTATAGGATCACTCCTGTGTCTGTCTGTCCGTCTGTCACAGCCAACTTACTCCAAATCTACCGGACTGATTAAGTTGAAATTTGGTACACATGAATTTCTGTAACCCAAACATGGACATATAATGTAAATAAATAAATTTTGAATATGGGGTCACTTTTGGGTGACAAATTAGGAAATTTAAAAAAAGTTTTGCAAACTGTACCATGTGACAATGCATATATTCAATATTCATAGAAAAACATAAGAATACATGAAAGCATTTTATTTTATTCAATACAAATACACTATAGCATATACAATATGTAGTATTACATTAATTTTTTTTAAAAAAAATCTGTAATGGCCGTCTGCTTTCTTTCTATAACTTGCTCCCCAAGAAGTCCTCCATATCTGACATTGTGAAGTTAAATGTTTCTGGTGCACCACTATGCTGTGCAAAATAGTTTCGTAAACTTTTTATAGCCTCCATTGCTACCAAAGTTGAGATGGGCGTTACCTCTGGTTCTAAATGGCCATTTTCATCTTCGTCTTCCTGATCGCTATGAATTTCATTTTGCTTTTGTCCCATCTCCAGAATCTCTGAATCCGTTAACTCAACAGAGGTGTAAACCATTTCCTCACACGCTGTATAATCTTCAAAGGTTATCTTTTCCTTTTTTTTTGCCATTACGATTTGTAATCTTTCTGTGAAATGTTGGAATGATGCTCAGACTTACATGGTTACAAAAAATTCCCAGACTTTTCCCGGTTACATTCCCTTACCTATCCCGATCGCTAGTCACCCTGTTACATGCACATAAATTAAAAAAATATAAATTAAAATAAACAAACACATAATCTTACCGTCAAGTGAAGTCTCTAATCTAATTGCAGTACAAATTGGATCCCGGCTGAGTAGCATGCAGAGATTTCCGGGTTTATATATGCTACACTGACCAACCAATGAAATGTGAACTCGGCTTAATTAGCCCATTGGCCCAGTTGTAACTTTCGCATGGGCTGCATTGACCAATCACAGCAAGACATGTGAACGATGTACGTTGAACTGAAGGGGTAATTTAACCAAGGGAATGTAAAATTAGTACGTTATTCTGAAATGTACGTTAAAGTGAGGCCTTCACATTCTGATAGAGTATCAAAAGCAAGTAAAAGTTTTAACAGGCATATGTGTCTTATCTCTTCGGGAACAGGGCCAAAATAACGGTTAATCAGTTTGGTCGAAGGACCAAAATATAATGACATTAGTAATAGTGTTCGGCATTAATGTATATAAAAAATTGATAGTGTAAATTTTTCTTTAATATAATATTACACTATTGATTTTTTATCTAATCACTCCTCTCTTGTATATTAATGTATATAATTAATTTTTTTGTTTTGATATATAGTAATCGTGCAATATATCTCCAAAACGTCCTGCTGAGAAAATTATAGAAATAAGAGCGATAAAAATGCCAAAAAAGCAGAAAAAAAAAAAGCCCAACATGCCAGTTTCACTGAAAACCAAAGTTTACATTTAACAGTTGTAGATATTCTTCTGTGTTAGGTTACTCACTGTGAAATTGACAGTAATGAATTTGTAATATAGTGACGGCGTCTTTTTTACTTTTGACAGTCCTGTCACAGACGATTCTTCAAAAATAAAATTAAATTTACAGGTTGCACTGTTGTGGCAACTGTCGTACGATGGGCTTTCGAAGAAGATCATAAACAAGTAACATAGTAACATTATTTATCGGATGCTCGGATCTGTAAGCAAGCTTTGTCAGATGCGAATTGTGGCGATCCGTAATAATAACACGGACTAGGGAAGAAAGCCAAACTCTGTTTTCAAATCTATCTTTCTCCCCATTCTCATCTCAGGTGATAAGATGAAAGAGTGCGATCGCATTTGCTAGTGCCAGGTCATGAATCTCGAGTAATGACTGAAAGAGTGTGGTCGTGTTTGCTAGTGGCAGAAATAAGAATCCTGAGAGGAGTGGTAGGTGTTACCTTACTACTTAGACTACACGGCAGCACAATAAAAATGTTTAGGCTTAGAGCCGCTACTTCATCGCACTGAGAGTTCTCTGTTGCTTTCGTATGGCCGCACGTCTGATGACACAAACAGGTGATAGTAGGCAGTTGTTTTTTCCCATGCCGGTGGTTATGTAAGATACCAAGGGTCCGGCTTAGAACCAGGTGGCTAGACAACATGGAAAATCGGAGTTCGTGGCGCTTAGGTTCGTATCGCTTGGGGACACGCGCCTGATAGCGGAAGATCACGAGCGCTGGAGATCCTCCATAGGGCTCCTGTTCCTGCGACCTTAAATGATAAGCAGTTTTGAAAAGTAAGTAGGAACAGCTATTTTGACGATATCGCTTTCATATTGACAGCAATTTTTCTTTTATTATTGGCAGTTGGGTCAATTACCGATCCTGTCACAGACGATATTTCTTAATTAAAATCGAATTTTCACATTCGCCTATTGTGGCACCCGTCGTACGACGGGCTTTAATATTAGTTTTTTATATAAAGTTAAAATAGTAATATTTTTTTTACAAAAACAAAAAACACTAGATGGCGATAGTGGCATTGCAGGAAAAAGAAATCCTTGTAAAGTTTTTCTTTCCCCGCGCAAAGTATAGGCATCATTTTCGTCTATTCTGTCGTAGTAAGGTTTATGTCTTGTGTTCAGTTATTGTATAATTATCTAGTGGATAGTGATAGGTATGTTGAGGAAGATGTCGTGGAGGAGTTTAATTCCTTACTTAGAGTAGTTCATGGGTATGAAAACCGAAGTGTTTATGAGATGATAATAGACTAATTAGGCCAGAGAGCTCTGCCTGTTGACCCGAATTCTAATTTTCTTCAGGTTTTATTTATAGATAGTCCAGGGGGTGGGCATTGCGAATGCCTCCAATTCAAAGCATTTGGTGTTCAATTCTTAACCGTATATAAATCACCAAAATGCCTTCCGAAAATTGCCATCGAATGCATTAAAAATGCTATCGGTGCACACGAAAAGATTATTATAGCAGGAGGCTTCAATATTAATTTTAAAGACAAATCAAGAAATGAAATATCAGCATACCTTCTATCACTTGGTCTTAGTCCATGTATTCAAGAATATACGACAAGGCAGAATTCAGCAATAGACAATATATTCAACAATTTTCCTCCACAATCCGGTACCTTACTTACTTTTTTTAGTTACCACAGAAAAATTTGGGTCAGATTTAAAAAAAAAACATGGCAGATGACATTTCGTACTGAACTCTCTCCACGCGAGTTAGACTCGCATTTGTCCATTTATCTTCATATAAAAATAATAATAAATTATAATGGAACTATTAATGTAGGGTAAGAATTCATGAAGTGAGCCCCTCAAAAACAACCATGTGAAATTTAAAACTTTTATTATAATTTGGTAGTACCTAATAGAGTAGTAAAATTCCCAAAATATTTTTGAAAAATTTCTATTGGTTAAAAAGTTATAAACAAATACATTTTTCTGGTACCTTTTGTTTAAATGAGCTAATTTTTTCAAATCTTTTTGAAATTTTAAAGATAAGTAAAAAGTTGATATTTGAGAACAAAACATAAAAGAATGAGAAAAAAAAACTTTTGTGTAAAAAAAAAAAAATTCAAAAAAAAAAAGGTACAAAAAAAGAAAATTAAAAAGACGTTAATTTTTAATAAAAAAAATGAATATATTTTTAATGTTCTCAATCGATTTCAACAATTTTGAGAAAAAAACAAAAAAAAAAAGACATGTTGAATCTGTATTTATTACAATTTAGAATCTGAAAAAAACTTTTGGTGATTTTTGTTTTCACGTGAATGCCATCATTTTTTGTCAAGCTATTCAATCTTACCACTGGGCTGCTAAGCAAGTAACTCTTCATCCTTATGCAATTTATTACAACAAAATTAATGAAATAAAAAAGAAAAATTTCATAATAGTATCGGAAAACTTACAACAAGATTCTATGGCAGTAAATTTATTCACTTGCAAATTAGTTGATTATTTGAAAAATAATTTCGGCTTACAAAATGTTAACAAAGTACTCAATTTTTCCAACGGTATTTGCTCTCAGTACAAAAACAAGTCAAACTTCATCAGTTTACTTTATCATGAATAAGATCATGATGTAGATGCTGAGTGGAACTTTTTCTCGACTTCGCATGGTAAAGGGGCTTGCGATAGTCTCGGAGGTACTGTCAAAAGACATGCATGCAAAATTAGTATGAAGCTTGTTAATGGACAATCAATTACACCATGACCCGTTTAATATGAAATCCTTAGGAACAAAAAATCTTTTTGTAATATTCGAGTTTCGTAATATCAGAGAAAGACAAAAAACGGACAATTTAAGAAAGGTAAATTATATTTTATTGTTATTCTGGATAAAATAATCAGTTATCATGGTTTGTTTATTCTTAGCAATAATTAATTTTTTGCTTAGCCAATGTATACATGTTCAAAAACCATGTCATCGAATTTTTGATGCTTTTGCATCATCGATGTTTCATTTCGATTTTCTTAAACCCTTTTGAAATCATTATCTATTAATATTGAATAACTGTTTTTGTTAATGTATTGTAATGAAGGAACATGTAAATATGCTGGGACGTTTATTATTTCCAAATAATATATGGACTTAGAAATTACAAAAATTTGGTGTTTTACTATTTAACAATTAAACATCGTTGTTAGTTTTTTTGACATCGCCTATCAAAATTTTTACCGTTTATTAAGTCAAAGAATTATCACTGTAAATTGCTTGATGTTTAAAAGCAAATTATCTATATCTGTCCCTTTTGTAAAGAGTTTCACAGCGTTTTCGTCTGATCACATGGTTCTGTAGGGCCCGACCATGGAAGAATACAAGGAAGTGCCTCTTGTAGCATTTCCAATGCTAGAATGCGACTGAATGTGTCACTTGCTACTATCGCAGCGCACCTGGCGTCTTACATGATTGCGCTTACAACCTACATGATCTTTTTATGATTTTAGAATTACAGATGTCTTTGAAATAATTGAAAACTTGATATTTCATTAAAAATTTTTGAATTTGCATTTTATGATCGTTTTTATAGGAAATAAATCCTTTTCTTTCATTCAATGCTTATTTTCTCCTTTCATTTTAATGACCCTTTTCAAATTTAATATGGGCCCGGCTTAGGAGCACTTTTTTTTAAAATGGTAGGAAAATGATTTGGAATTATTTTTTTTAAAATTGATTTAAATGGTACAGGTGTTTTCGTGAAATTAACTGTTAAGTTGTAGACATGTTGACTGAGAGAAAGCGCAATAATGAACAAAATTTCTTCAAAATATCATTGTTTCAGTTATTTAACGCACAAAAGTAAATATTTATTATATTATTACAGCATTTAGATACAAAAAAGATTCTCGTTCAATGAAAACAAACATTGGGATTTCGTGGCACTCTGGCGGACAACATGATATCTCGTCCTATCTCGTATGACGCTTTTTTCGGCGAGAGGCACTTCCATCTATTCTTCCATGGCCCGACGCCATAGTTGGCAATGGCTTCTGGGATAGCAATGGAGGTTCTTAAAAAATTTAATTTCTGTGTAATTTCTTATGTTAATAAACAATTTTGAACTGTAATAATAAAAATGTTCATTTAAAAATAAAGGATGTGATCATTTTTACATGTTTATTATGGAAAATTGCCGATGCTGTACTTAGGCTTAAAACGGACAGGTTATTAATGACCACTCTTCTATTGGGAGGAGGGGGGTTGACCAAATTTTTTTCCAAGTTTGAGATTACGATTATTACAAGACCCCTGTTTTTTGAAATCTTATTTTCGCGAAAAAAAACCTCTTCTTATATTTAAAAAAACCTTATTTTAAACAAAACAAAATTGCCGAAAAGTTTTCATATTAATCGGATATTCATAAAAAATGTTCGTATTATTGGGGTAATTTTGTATGTAAATTACATCGATGGGGTCGGGGCAGAGAACAATTTCGTATTAAACGGAATTTTGTATAAGAGAGTTCGTAATAAGTGGGCTATGGTGTACTTCACCGAAAGATCTATATGAATGGGCGAAATCATTTTTAAAAAATATAGACTTTGAATTTTGTACTTCTTCAGTTATCTTCTGTTACTCTGGATTAGTTTGGGTGGATTAGGTACTTTAAAAATAGTCGGAATACTATTCCTTACTAATTTATTTTTTAATTAATTCATAAACATACTGGATTCAAAATGATTAGCACACAATCTGCAGTTACTGTACGAGTACCCAGGGGTTTTTTTTTCAATAAATCCTGTCTACAGTTTAAAACCCATTGCTTACTCCTGAGAGATTTAAGAAAAGAAACTGATTGACACAGTAATAGAATGATACATCCATAATATCATACGAATTTTATAACCCAATTCCGTGTATATTTCATTCTTAATTATCAACATGTTACCTCTCTTCATCTTTAGGATTAGGGAAACGAAAAAAGAAAACTGGTTGTTTTCCTTGATTATTAGAGCAATTCATCGCCAAGCAATGATGGGAACATTTTATCTTATCTTTCTAGCTGCTGCCCAACGAGAAATCAAATTTCCGAGCAATCAAGCATTTGTCAAAGCATAAACATTTGAAGAATATGCACAAATTTATGGCATAACGTCGTCTGCTAGCCTGTTGGAGATACTCAACCGCTAGGGGAAAGTTGCGCATACGCAAACTAAGCTTATCACTCGAAGGCGAGAGTTGGTTGACTTATTTTCATTACGCTATAGTTATATGTAACGAATATTTTAATTACAGAATATTTGACGTACAGTTATGTGTAATATGACACACTTAATTGCCATTGATATTGATGGACTGATCCCAACGTGTAAGAAGCGAATGGATGGCTTCTGTGTAGAAACTCCTGGGTTTCATTCGGGTTAGTTTTTTCATAGTTTTCTGCATTTCCTTGTCACAGGTGAACCAATGATATTTCAGTGATCGTTTTTAAGGAGCTGAATATATGGGAGTTGCATGGGGAGATGTCGGATCTGTATGGAGGATGTTTGAGGACTTCCCGTTGAAATGTTTCCAGCAAGTGGAGGATCTCTTTGGCCACATGTCACTTAGCATTGTCCTGGAACAGCACTATCCCTTTGAGAGTATCCCTCTGTGTTTGTTTTTGACCTGTTTGTATTGGCCTGTTTCAGCTTCAGCAATGTGTTGCAGAACTGTTCAGAGTAACTGTGTCATCCTGTTCCAGCCTGTTGATCAGCATAGGTCTTTCTTCGCAGAAAAAGAAACTGAATATCACTTTTCCGCCTTCATGGCAGAGTCAGCTTTTCTATGGACTCAGGGAGCCGGGATGGTGCCACTCCAAATTATACCACTTCGATTAGATACAGTGGTGCTACATAAAAGTCTCCTTTTCATTTGGGCATACTTTATATACAACCTCTGACAATTAAGTTCGGTGAATGACCTCATATTGCTAACGGTCGTAAGAGTGCGCTACCGTCGTATCCTGCCCCAGACAGGTCGAAACATGTTTAAACAAATTTGAGAGAATCAGCGCTGTGAATGTGTTTATAGTGTTTAAACAGGACATTGAAGAGTGAAGGTGTAGTGCATGTGGTCGAAAGAGACTCATGAAATGCTGACAACAGTTTACAAAGAAAGTGGTATCACTTTGAAGTGTGTTTATGAGTGGTTTAAACGGTTCCGAGGAGGCCGGAACACCGTGGAAGACGCCCCCTGAAGTGGCCAGACATCCAACATAATGTTACGACCCAACTGAATGCTATCCCTAAAAATGACTATGCCAGGAGTTTCCAGGACTTGTACAGCCGTTCCCAGAAGTGCATTACCATCGACGGGGATTACTTTGAAGGATAGTAACTGCTGTTTCATGTAAGCCAGCAATCCACTCGCAATATGAGGTCTTTCACCGAACTTAATTGTCAGAGGTTGTATTTTATGCTATTTTATATAGCTGGGGCAATTTCAATTTTGATTGCTAGTTATTTTTGTATAAGAATTTGTTAATGTTTACCTTTCATAGAACTTGAATAATAATTATATTATTAAAAAATGTTTTGTTGTGAAGATGCTAAATTAAGGTGCTAAATTGTATACTTAATTTGCATTACTTAATTATTATTTTTTTTTTCTCAGCGAAGAAATTGGTTAATTTGGCCATTTAATAACAGTTGGTTATTACATATTTATGATTATGGTGTAAAATTTTGTAAATGAACATTAAAAACTTGTCGCTGTTCAAAGCATGAGATGATTGAATTTATTGTTCAAGCACTTTGATTTCAAATTAAATTAAATTTTAATGGTAATAGACATCTTTCCTTGATTTTTTTTTTTACCTTTTTTTTTGTCCATTTGCTAATTAATTAAGAAAGCCTTAATTTTTATTAAAGTTAAGTAATACTTTTTCTTAATCTTAGGAAGAGGTTTAGAGTATTTTTAAATAGTTGTTTTGAAAAAACGTTGGTCCTTTTTAAGGTATAAAATAAGAATTGATTTTTGTTTACGTCAGTTGGGTAATTGGAAAGGAAAAACGTACAATTATTTAATGTCTTTAATATAACCAGTTTGAAATGTCAACTTGTTCAGAGCAACAAGAAAATAAAAATTTCTTTATTATATGAAACCATTTATTTTAGATGTTGACATTCTGATTCAGGCCTTTATCTGTGATAGTGCTTAAAATAAAATCAATAATTGTTTTAAATCACATTTAAAATTGTACACAAATATTCATTTAAGAAAACGAGATATTCTTAAAATGTGTGCAATTAATAAAATTAGTTCTCCCTTTTTCCATCCTGTATGAGTGATTCATTTTGTTTTGATATTTTTAAATAGCTATCGATAATAAAAAAAAAAATTGCAAATTAACAATGTCACCCTGTACATGTGATCTCTTCTGAAAAAATTTCTGAGTCATCAGTTTATATTATGGATTTCATTGTCATTAACTGCTGCAGAATATGATTATGTAACAGTTTTTATTGTCTAATGTAAGAATCTTCCTGTGCCATTATAACTGTAACCCGCTTTTCACCCTGCCACAAAAATAGACTTCACCCATGATATGCTTTCTATTTGTGTTCCGCAAATGAGCTAAAAATAGCATCCTTCCGTTTGTTACAGCAGCACTTGGAACCTAAGCTATAGATCTGATCATTGTTTACATTTGGGATTTGAGAGAATTCAGGTTTGCATTGACATATAGTATTGCCGCATTAGAGTTCTATGCCAAGACCAGGTGGTTGACTTGGCTAGCCATATAAATAGGGGGGGTTTGTTTGGTTGCTGTAACATTTTTAACTGAAGGGGAAAAGGAAAGGAGGAGGGGGGTAAGCAAAAAAAAAGGGGGGAAAAACAAAAAAAAAAAAGCCCCAACAAAGACCTTAAAAAAAACAAAAAAAACAACACATGACCTCCCCAAGGATTTATAGTGTTAACACCTTATTGGATTAACCCAGAGATTTTAAAATTATATTAAGAGGAATGTTATCAGTCGGCACCTTAATAAAGTCAGCCTTTTAAGAGATTTGTTTGTTCTGATAAAAGAAGGTAAGTTTAGATATCTTAAATTCATTTAGCCACATGTTTGATTTTTTTTCTTCCAAAATAACCTTACCCTATTAATTACTTTTTTTTAATGTTTTATTTATATTTTCATATATACATTATATATATTTATTTATTTTTACATATTTATAAATTGAAAATTAAATTAGAGATTCTTATTTCCTTTATTCATATAAAATTAAGCTTGTCTTACTTTAGATCATTTTAACTATATGGATTTTATTTTTTCTGGAATTTTCATCAGGGAAAATAAATTTTTAAAAAAATGGCCTTGAAAGAATCTGCAGCTTTCCTGGAAAACAATTTATGATTTCCTCCAGAAAATGTTTGCATTGTAGTTGAAAATCAAATAAGTTGAATTTAATCTTTGTTAAATTAATTAATGTAAACCATATTATTTAATATTTTTTATATTTCAACAAGGAAAGTATTACATTTAAGAATATCAAATGAAACATAAAACATTAGTTGCATATGTATTCCTCTAGAACTTTCATGAAAGCTAAAGAAATTTAATTATATATTTGACTAGTAATAGCCCGTATAAATTATATATCTTTGGTTTGAATATCACATGAATAAAAATAATTTGTGAAATATTGAAAATCATGAAATGTCAATCTTTTACATTCAGTAATATTAAAAGTTTTGTCAGTAAATTATTGTGCTTGCATTTATTCAAGCTACATTATTATTAAAATGCAATACCTTGATTTATTAAATTACAAAATTTAAATAGATGAAAAAATCAGCTTGATATAAACGATCATATAGTTTGATTTTTTTCCTTCTATAATAAGAAATTATTAGTAGATTAAAAACAATTTAGCTGTAGGCCAATGCTGTAGAAATAAAAATGATTTTCATAAATGATAATTGTAAAAAATTATTGGAAAGAATAAAATATACAAACAACAATAGCAATCAAATTAACTGAATTTTAAAGGAGGTGAATAGATAAGAGCCATTTTCTGCCTATTGTGTGTTCGAAAAAGAAAAAAAAAGTGTATCTTTTTTTGGCTTTTCATTGCTGTTATTTTATTGTTGAATGTACAGTATACAATATGCTTGTGTAACTTGTATTCAATAAATATTTAAATGAATAACATATATTTGCCATATATATGTTATTCATTTAAATATTTATTAAATACAAGTTACACAAGCATATGTTTGCCATGTTTGCCTTGCCATTTTTCAGGGTTAGGTCATTTGCCATGTTTTTAGCTTTTTCACTTGTATAATCGGGAGGAGAAATTACCGATCTGTGAACCCGGTGCCTGCCTCTCATTCAACTTTCCATCTTGACAACTTAAAGACAACCAAGTTGTCAAGACACTTAATGACAACCTGGCTGTACAAGTGTCTGTGATAGTCCAATTGATAAAGGTGTCGAGCATGACACATGAGGTTCCTGGTTCGAATCCGGGTCACAGAATTTCTTTCCACTTTTTACGAATAATATCATTACCTGATGTTTGGAGAATTAGCTCCAGTTTATATTCTATATTTCTGATGGTTGGATAGGAGAAATTCCCGATCTGTGAACCTGGTGCCCCACCTCCCATTGGGCTTTCCATCTTGACAACTTGGTTTTCTTTATGGCACTTACGAGGGAACTACACGAACAAATACCTTATAGATTCACACCAAATTGAAATATGTTACTCATCTAAAGCTGGCAAAATTTGATGCAGTAACGCTGCTCCAGTCGTTTCGTCATTTTCCTTCAAATCAAAAACCGACAAGAGCACAACACACTACCTCCCTCTAATGCTGATTGCCAGCAACTGACACTATTGAGAGGCGGGAAATAATTCACGCATACGCACAAAGGTTCAAGATCGGCTCATGCAAGCGCACGCGATCCAAATCCATCAGGTTTTTGCAAAAAAAAAATAGGTCAGATACTTTTCTCACAGGCCTCATATGTTGTTCAATCAAATATAGACAATGAATCTGTGGAAATTGGTAGTTTCCTATACTCTGTCCAACGAAAGAAAAACTGGGCGTGTCCAGTTAAATTTCCAATTTCAATTGTTAGTCATTGTTAATTTTATTTAGCAACAATATCTAACAATTGAAATTGGGAATTTAATTAGGCATGCCTGGTTTTTCTCTCGTTGGACAGCGAATCGTTTGCTATTATTATTAATCTGATTGTGGTGAATCCCCATGCACTTATGGCATTAAAAATGACAGTATCCACCTACTTGATTTTAGAAGAAATATCGCAGGATATTACTCACAAATAATTTTATCAATATATGCCTTTTTCTTCAAAAGCTATCCTTCAAACGTGTCCCTAAAATATTTAGGAAAAATCGTAGGGGGGAAAAAAAACATGAAGGGAGGCTATGCAGTTAACTTACTTTTAAGGGCGATTCACATTCAGCGACTTCGCGGCGTGAAGAGTTTTCCTGAATCCAGGTGTTTTCTAGGCGTCACAAAGCTGGGCGTGTTAAAATGCGGTGCAGTTTCACATTCAGCGGGAAAGAAGCGGGGAGCTAGGCCAAACTTCCTTTCTTCCTTTCAGCCTGCCCCCCATGCCCCCAGCAAGGCGAATTCTGCTCTGATTGGATGTTGGGTGAGTCGTTCTTTCATCCAGTCTCCGTTGCTTTCTAGACATCGTGTATACAGGGTGTCCTGTAAGTCGTGTTCGTAAATTTAATGGTATGCATATTCAATAGCAAGGAACAAAAAAACTCCCTATCAACATAGGCCAAACAATGCACCGTTTCCGAGAAAGAACAACTTTATTGACAAATGGAGCAACAACCCGTACAGGTGTGCCTTTGGTAGTGTCTCGTGTACCTTGAACTCATAGCAGATGCTCAAAATGTCCACCATGAACACAGCATGCTTCAGCTCTTCTCCTCAAAGAGGCACGCAAACGTTCACAAAGACCAGCATTCTCTCGCATGTTCTCAAAGGCGTTCTTCACGTGATGGTGCAGGGCATCCACAGTATCCACTCGTTGTGCATACACGCGCTCTTTTTGATAGCCCCAGATGCAAAAGTCCAATGGGTTCAAGTCCGGAGACGAAGAGGCCATGTACGTGGTCCACCCCGACCAACCCACCAGTGGTGAAAGGTGACAGTCAGGTGATTCCGCACACCCGGTTGATAATGAGCGGATGCACCATCATGCATGAACCACATTTGTTGGTGAATCGCAAGAGGCACATTTTCTAATAACTCAGGGAAAAGCTGTTTCAGGAATTGGAGATAGGCAGCTTCTGTGGAAGGATGAACAGTCCTATGATACAATCCCCTATCACACCTGTTCACACATTGATAGAAAATCGATCCTGATGATGTGCTTCTCTGATGGCGTTAGGATTAGCATAAGATCACTCATGATAGTTGTGTAAATTAAAGATCCCATCGCAAGTGAAGCAGGCTTCGTATGTGAACAGAATGAATGTCAGAAACAGAGGAATGAATGTCTTAGCAACCACCTGCAGAATCATCATCGTGGAGGATAATCTTGTGCATGTAGGCTTTGAACCCTCTGGATATGGTGTGGGTAGAGACCATTTTTGCATAAAATTCTCCAAGCAGTGTTCCGACTTACACCCTCTGCGATGGCGATCCGTCTTGTGCTAGTGGTTGGATCCTCTTCCACATGCAGAATGCCCATGCAGCAGCCCCAACAGTACGTGGATGTCCTTTGCAGGGGGTGATGTTAAACCTACCAGTGTCACATAAACGCTGGTGAAGACGGATGAGCATGCGACGATCAGGGTGTCGTCGGTTTGGGTACATGTCTCTGTAAATATGCGCCATGTCTGCTGCATTCCCATTTGCCTGACCGTACGTGAAGTGCATGTCCGCCAACTCGGCATTGCTGTAACCTGCTGCAGCCATGAAGTCTCACTCAAACACAGTCCAGGCAACGAATCAGCCAGATCTGCTTCCTTCCATTTACTTGGCAAGAGGAAGAGATTTACCGTGAATGCCCGATTATAAGTTGCGTGCAAATATAAGTCGCACCCCCAAATTTAAGGTAAATTTTGGTACAAAATTTTTTCCCCCTTAAAATTCAAGCAATGACTTCATAATCGATAATGCTAATTACATCACTGAAAAATCAAAACAAACACACTAAATGCTGTGTGGAAACTAGTTTATTTACATTGTAGCATTTATTCATGGGGCATGATATTCTTTTCTCTTGCTGCCACAAGAATCGCTAATTTAATTTATTTTCCCACCATTCTAATTATTTGATCCTAATTACCGACTTATCTGCTAAGGTGTTTAGCAACGCTCCTGTCATTAAAGTAAGCATCAGCCCACCTTTAATTCAATACCCAAGTTGTCCCTCTTAAGTAGTCCTACCCCTCTAAACTTCAGTTAAGAATTGGACTTTATTGTGATCGTATACTGCTTGGTTTTGTTTAGTCAAAATACTTTATATTGGTAAGTTTTATTCAGTCCAGCTCAACTTGTAAAACTCCCCCCCCCCCTTTTTGTTGTTTCTATGGCAACGAGACAGATTTAGAAACCTAAGGTTAAGACTAAATAAAATTTGTTAATAAATTTATTCACAATGCAAATTTTTTTCCTTTAAAGTTTTGAATATTTTTGATGATTTAGTGCGTTTTCAGAGTAGACTCACAACCGCCGACAATGTATACATTCCGATAGGCCTAAGCGCCGATGAATTGCTGCACTTTTAAAACTTTGATTTAACATAGACACTAATTTTAATGTCGCCCCTGAAATCCGCACATGCTCCTCCTGAACAGCCCGGCTGTCGGAGACCACCCCATGGGCTACCAGCCTACAGGCTCGCCACTCACGCCGCTCGGAGCCCCAGTGGTTAGAGGCAGCCGGCCGCTTATCTCAGAGCAGGTTTCGGGAGGCGAAGTTATGCTTTATCGTCCCCAAACCCCACGTCTGCCGATAACAGCCGCTCTCTCCTCCTTCCCTGCCGCTGTGCCCTGCGTAAGCTGGCGACACCTGCTGCCCAAGTAGACGCACTCACCTCCGCTGCTGCGCTGTCTCGTTCCCGATCAACATCGAGCGCCTCGTGTCTCTTTACCCGTCTCATCATAGGCGGTCGTGGCTACGCTGATAGCTTGGCTGTTACGTTCTCGTGAACTCATGCCACATGAGTGTTCTTTGCTCTCTCACAGAGGCTCGCACTCAATTTTTTCTTCACACGTTCCCCCCCTCGGAATGTCTGCTCTCATCTCCCTTAATCAGGAGTGACCGCTATCATGACAACTCTTGCTCTCTCTGCTTGCCCATTAGGCCTATTGCCCATCCCTGCTCTCTCTCTCTCTCTCTCTCTCTCTCTCTCTCTCTCTCCGCCAAAATGTTGATTTGGGAACAAAGGATAAATAATATTCTGTAGGCAATTAAACAATAATAAATACAAATACATATTAATATAATAAAATTTAGGAGCTGTGACGTATATTATAAGTTAATTTCGTTTGAAGTTTATCAGGAGAAAATGCAACTCCGTGGCTGTGTTCGGTAATTTATTCAAAATGGTGGCATGCGAAGCGAAACTGAAGCGAAGTCGTATTTATACCTCTTTCGAAGTTAGTTTCCTCGATATTATCCAAAGATAAATAATTTTCTATAGGCGATTACTGATAACAATAATAAATTTATCAAATAAATATCTATTTAAGTGGAATAAAATAACTATTCGTTTGCTATTCAATCAAAATGGCAACAGCTTGTAACGAAACAAATATCAACATTGATAGGCAGCCCATCAACAGGTAATTTTAGCTAGGCTCGAGTAAATGTCTCACCCCTGTTTTTTCACATAGAATTTGCGACTTATACTCGAGCATTTATGGTAGTTTCTTTACCTATCATCATCACCATCATTATTTCTAGGAAGCGGTGCGTTGTTCGACCTATGTTCATAGGGAGTTTTTTGTTCCTTGCTATTGAATATGCATACCATTAAATTTACGACCATGACTTATGGGACACCCTGTTTACAGGGTAGACCATTTAAGTGTAGATATGGAAATATGTCAAAAACGAAGCATTGTACGAAAAAATGTCCAAAATCAAAAGTGAATTGCTTTGCGGGGGAAATTCATTAGCCAAAAAATTAGCCCTCCCCCCTTGTGAGGGGGGTAACTTTGAATGTCGCCTCTAACCTGCTTTCCATCGCGAATTCACTGAATGTGAAATGGCTTCAGCAACCAAATTCACGTCGAATGCGATAGATATGGTGAATTTGACATAAAGTCGCTGAATGTGAACCACCCTTTATGGTGTATTTAAAATAGTTATTCAGGGAAAACATACTTTAAAATTTTGGCGTTTAATGGGTTAATCTCCATCCCCAACCCAGGTTTTATTTATTTATTGTTTTTTTTTTTGTTAGTTTTGTTTTGTTATTTCCTTCCTTCCCAGATAGAACTTCTATTCATTGATCTAACTTTTTTGTCTGGGTTGATGAAAATTCATTGTGCCAAATTTATCCATATGAGCTGTATACATAAAGCATTCTGAATTGAGATTAACTGTGCATTATTTAAAAGATACAGAAAGGATGTTGTCAAGCAGTTAACTGCCAAAAGTGCACGATTTAGCCTAATCTACTATTGGTACCATGTAGAAAAGTAGAGACCATAATTTCTCCACTTAACAAAACTTTAGATGGGAGAAGAAATTTGAGAAAGTCCAAGCTTAAAGATGTTGAAATGGCATTGCTGAAATGGGTCACCATTCAAAGAAGCTGCAATTTGCCAGTATATGGACAAATGCTTCAGACGAAGGCTGATGAATTTGCCAAAGAATTTGGAGTGAATGACTTTGTGATCAAATGGCTGGTTGGACAGGTTTAAGAAGCAGAATAAAATTTCTTCAGAAAAAATTGTCAGAGTGTTTCAGCATCTGATGTAGAGATGTGGAAAAAAATTGTTTGGGATGATGTCTCTCGTCACTATAAAGAAAAAGACGTTTTTAACACAATTGGAACTGGAGTATTTTACAATGTGACATCAAACATAACACTAAAATTTTAAGGCGAAAAGTTCTCTGACAGAAATACACTGAAGGTGTGAATCACTATTCTTGTGTGTGTGTGCCAACATGAATAGCACTGATGGCATAAGTTTCTGGTGATTGGAAATTCTCAAAAGCTAAGATCTTTAAAAAAACAAAACATTAAATATCTTCCTGTAAAGCCAACCATAAGGCATCGCACCTGTATGATGAAGACTTAAGAAAGTAGTATAAGGGACTGTCAGTGAAAAAGCACGAGATTCTACTCTTGATTGAGAATGGTATTGCACACACACAAGTCGAACACTTCACTCGATTAAGTTAGTTTTCCTGCAGGAGTCCACAGAATGCATTGTCCTAGAAAAGGATCTAATCTGGTTGTCCATAAGTCAAATTGTATGTTGTGCTGGCAGAAACCTTCTATTGTGCAACCTATGGAATGTTGTTTTTCAATGGTTACTTTCTCTGGCTTTTTTATACAACTTTTACTTAACTCACAATTTCTGTTTTGTTCTAATCACATTAACCTTAACATGTGAATGATAAAATAGATTACTGCTACCCTTTACCCAGTTGGCGATATTAATGAATTTTTACAAAAACGGAGGGAAAAAAACTTGTAATTTCTAATATATATAATCCATTAAGCAATCAATTTGTCACCTACTTCCCATTGTTGAAATGACTTGAAATTTATTAACAAAATATTTAAACAATTTGGCTTTTGTCCCGCCTTCAAGAGCAGTAATTTGATAAAAAGATAGTTAGGCTGCACGAAAGACAAAATTCCCGATTTAAACAAATCTGGTGTCTACAAAACATCATGCGTGATTTATGATAAGCATTATTGCGGCCAGTCATTAAGGAAGGTAGGCACCAGAATTAATAAACATGTTAAATGTATTAAAAATTGTAATATTGAAAAATTGAGTTTTGGTAAACATATCCTTGATTGTAAACAAGATTATGACCTAAATCGTATCAAAATATTACATGTGACTCTCAACCCTTTTTTGTTAAACTTCTTAGAGTCCATGGAGCTAGCCAGAGAATCGTCCAATCAGCTACTTGACAGTGGCCCTATGAACGTAGCTAGCTGATTGAACAAGAGTTACTAAGCACAATTGGCTGTCTCCATTTCTCCGATTGGTTCTTCCACTCTATTTAAAGGTTGTAATTCTTGGTTCATTGTATCAATTTTGTAATAAATTGTTACCACGCTGATGATGACGACTTTGTCATTGAAATGTACGAGGGGTGATCAAAAAGTAATGTCACGTATTTTTTTTTTCTCTAAAATCATGACCGGGAAAAAAATAAACACATGCACATTTGATAAACAATTCAACTTTTCTTTTTCTACATAATCTCCAAGCCGATTGAGGCAACGGTCCCAGCTGTGGACAAATTTTTCCATGCCCTGTCGATAAAAGTCGTCCGGTTGAGTGTGGAACCAGTTGCGAAATGCCGATTTCACCTCGTCGTCGTTACGAAAATGTTGACTAGCCAGTGACTTCTTCAACGGTCCAAAGATATGGTAGTCACTGGGAGCGAGATCCGGACTGTGTGGAGGATGAAGCAGTGTTTCCCAGTTCCATCGCTGTGACAGGTCAGTGACCTGTTTCGCTGTGTGGGGACATGCGTTGTCGTGGTGCAGCACGATGCCCTCCGTTGCCAAGTCGGGGTCTTTTCCTGCGTATGGCCTCTCGAAGATTCCTCAGTGTGCCTCTGTAGCGTTCGGAATTGACAGTGGTATGCAGTGAAAGAAACTCAAGCAGTATCGGACCACGGCAATCCCAAAAACATGCCAATATGACCTTGCCGGCTGATGGCACAGTTTTGAACTTTTTCGTTGTGGGAGATGAGGTGCGTTTCCAAACTGCCGATTGCATCTTGGTTTTCGGGCGTGAAATGGTGGACTCGTGATTCATCGCCTGTGATGATTCGATCCAAAAAATCCTGACCATCCTCCTGGTATCGGGTGAGATGCACCAAACAAGCATCGAAACGAGCACCTTGATGTTCGGCCGTCAACTGTCGTGGCTCCCATCTGCATGCCACTTTGTGAAGGCCGAGCTGCTCGTACTCCATCCCATATGAAATGTCCAACATTGCAGCAATTTTTTCACGGTAATCTGCCGGTTCTCCGGCACCTGCGCTTCCACAGCGGCAATGTTGCTATCAGTCATGGATTCCCGATGTTCGTCCAGCAGGTCCTCTCGTCCTTTTTTAAAAGCCTTTCACCAGTGTTGTACTGTTCGGAGCCGCATGATATCACCTCGGTACATCGACACAATTTCCTTATGGATATCGACTGGTTTCAGTCCTTTGCACAAAGAAAACTCGTAACACTTGGCTGCTCAAAAGCACTGGACGATGAAATGAGTCACTGTCTTGTTTGGACTGTCACACTGCTAATGCTTAGCAAATGCACAGGACACTAACATATAAAAGTTAAACCAAACTAACTTTTATATATCGCAATTTTCTCGTATCTGCCGTCATTTTCGAGAAAAAACATACACGACATTACTTTTTGATCACCCCTCTTATATGTGGGAAAATAATTTTGTGAATTGTGTGGTTTTGTCCTGTTACTTCTTTTCACCATATCTAGATCTCCACAGTTTCTTGGTTCTGTTAGAATATTGTATTAGAGGATATCATCATCATCATCATCATAATCATCATCATCATCATCACAGCCAAACATTTGCAATCCACTGCTGGATGAAGGTCTTCTCTAAACGCTTCCATTCTTCTCTGTTTGAAGCTTTGGATTTCCAGTTGATACCAGCCACCTTCCTTATTTCGTCGATCCACCTTGCATGGGGTCGTCCTCTTGGGCGTTTAAGGTCTCGAGAGTAGCAATCCAGAATGATTGTGGTCCATCCCATGGCTTGTCTTCTAGCGATGTGACCAGCCCATTGCCATATAGAATGTTTGATCCGTTCGATGGCGTCAATCACTTTCGTTTGGCTTCTTATCCAGCTGTTGCATTTTCGATCTCTTCTTGTAATTCCCAGCATACATCTTTCCATGCTTCTCTGTGTTGTCTGTAGTCTTTTTATTAAAAGCTTTTATTAAACTTGCAATGTTAGTTTGTTTAGGTCAAATCTTGTAATCAATATTAAACCAACTTCCAGACAAGCTAGGGAGCTAAAACTTGACACACATACACAGGATCGATGACAATTTATGTTAAAGAAAAAATTTTTCAAATCGGTTCACTGGTTCGTGTTCTAATGGTACAAATTCATTACTACGAATTGATTGTTGTGACAATTGGACAATTCGTTATGGCGAGAGTTAAATGTATCTAATGTTTATTGTTGCAAAATTAAGCTTTATTGTTGCCTCTTATCTTGTTGTTGTCCATCTTGATAAAGTCCATGCTTCAGCTCCATAGGCGAGTGCTGGTAAAACACACTGGTTGAAAACTTTTCGTTTCAAGCTAAGTGGCATGTTGCTCTTCAAGATAATGTTATTCTTGCCAAAAGCACTCCATGCTGTTCTAATTCGTCTGTTAACTCCATTCAGAATGTTGCCATCCATAGTGATTTCTTGTCTCAGGTAAATGTAGCTCTGTATTTCTTCAATCACAATGCTGCCTGCCATGACCTTCTGTTTTGGAGCAAATACATTGAACATAACGTGCTTGTCTTCTGTGTGTTCAGTTTCAGTCCTATATGCAGGCTAGCCTCTGCTAGTTCTTGTAACATTTCCTCCCAATTCAGAAGGACTACTACTGGTGAGAACGATGTCATCGGCAAAACGAAGGTGGTAAGAAATTCATCGTTTAAGTCCTTTTTTTGACCAGTTCAGTTCCTTGAAGACTTCCTCTAAAACTGCTGTGAAGAGTTTTGGTGAGATGGTGTCTCCTTGTCTTACTCCTTGTTTTTCCTTTATCTAAATGAATGGTAGCAGTCGCTTTACTAAATATCTTCTGGAGAATACTAATATAGCTTCCGGCTATTCCCGTTCTTTCCAGAGCTTTCACTACAGCATGTATGAACACCGAGTCGAAAGCTTTCTCAAAGTCAATGAAGGCAAAGCAAAGTGGCACTTCATATTCATTGTGGCGTTCGATAAGTTCTCTAATAACTTGAATGTGCTATATCTGCTTCGAAAGCCCACTTGTTCTCTTGGTTGTGCTGAGTCTAATGCTGAATCAAGTCTGTTTGTCAGGACTTTACTGAAGATCTTATAAACAACTGATAAAAGGCTAATAGGGCGATAGTTCTGGATATTTTCTGGGTCTCCTTTTTTGAAAAATAGAACTATCATTCCATTATTCCAGTCATCTGGTACGTCTGACATCTCAAGGCATTTCGTGAAAAAACTTGCCAGGAACTTGTTGAATTCTTCTCCTGCTTCCTTAATCAGGTCAATTGTAACTCAAAGGGATATATAGTAAGGGTGTCGTCTCCCATACAAGTAGGCTTATAGGAATTTTGTTTTTTTCACAGAACGTTGCGGGCACTGATGTTGCCGCTGTAGCTCGCTGATTGGCTCTTTAATTTCCATGAAAACATGACGCGATCATTAAATGCACGAGAAATGCTTTAACACGTGGAATAAAAGGGTTAAAACAATTAACCCTTTTGTTAGGGTTAAGAGGAGCTAGGAATCATAAAAATGTTTGTAATTTTAAAAATGTTTTGTGTTTTGTTTTATTTTATGAACTTTTTTTTTTTTTATTAAAAGTAAATAAAGAATGGTCTGTGAGACTTTTTACACGCCAAACTTCAGATGTTTAAATTATTCATGAAAATAGGAAAGAAAATTTTTTTGTGTGTTATAACATAAGCTCGGTTTCCATTAATTAATTTATGGAAAGCAAAAGCATATTCTTTCTTGAATATGAGAGAACAAAAACGCCATTTCAATTCAATAAAAACCGGCAAATTTTTTGTAATACAAGTTAAGAAAATGAGGGCATATCTGCTTGGTGCTAAGGACATCACGACTGGATTGGCTTCCTGCAGTAAACACACAAAGAAATAAAACAAATTACCGTAATTATCAGCGAAATTTGCAAATAAAATTTACCGAACGCAAACAACGTGCACGAAAATGAAAGCGGTAGAGGCTGTGGTCATGAACGTGTCAGGCGTGAGCACTTGGCAACTCATTGTTATGTGAAAAACGGACACAACAATAGACACCATTTCACCTTTCACCTCTTCAGTGGCGACATCAGTATTCGCAGCGTTCTGTGAAGATAACAAAAATTCCTATCAACTGCTGCCATAGAAGACGATACCCTTACTATACAGGGTGAATACAAAAGTCTGAACTCCCCTTTTATTTTTTGAACCGAAGCAGATATGTCAATTTTGATGAATCCAATGAATAGGAAGTTGTGGGTGGCCTATCCCATGGTGCACTTTTCATCATCCCAAATATGCAAATTAGGACACATTCAAAATTTATCTCAAAAACCGTAAGGGATAGAGAAAAAAACCCAATTGCAAACTTGTTCAGCATAAAAAAACAAACAAAACAAAAAAAAAATCATCCAAATCTGACCAACCAATCACCCACAATCGCGTGGTGAACTGTTTGTAGCTTACAAACGGTCACACTGCACAAGGAAAACTGAATGTTGATATTTCCACCATGTAAAGCATGCAAATCAAAAAATTAACATAAATACCATATTCACATTCACTTTCATGCGGAAAAGCAAATAAAAGGCATGTTTCAGCACACTGGAGAATCAATGTGTGGTGTGGATTGTACAATGACACTGTGGTTGGACCGTATTTCACCACGTGGTTCAGACTTTTGTATTCACCCTGTATATCCCTTTGATTGTAATTCTATCTTCTCTGGGGGACTTTCCTTTCTTCATGGATTTAATATCCTTGACAACTTCGCCTTCCATAACCGGTGACACTTCATCTTTTTCTTTCAGTTGGTCTGCTCTTCTTACGTCATTATCATCCTCACATTTGTAAAGTTTATTGTAGAAGTCCTCCACAATTTCGATGATTTCACGTCCATTCTTCGTGATTGTGCCATTTGCTCTCTTGAGTGCAAATATTCCTCATTTTCCAATGCAGAGCTTTCTCTTCGCAGTTTTCAAACTCTTGTTATCTTCAACCACCTTTTTGACAAGATTGCAGTTGAACTTCCGAACATCTTCTGTGATGTGTTTCCGTACTGTCTTGCAAAGCTCCGCATATTCTATTACTGATTTTGTATCTTCTCTTTTTTTCTTCATTTCTCTTTGTTTCTTCTATGTGTTTCGTCTGTGGTTTGGACACTTGTTCTCCAGCTACTACTTCCGCTGCTTCTTTTAAGTGTTTAGTTAGTATCATGTTAATATCTGTGATGTCATCTTCCTGGATGCCGCTCTGTAAGATTTCAAAGCGATTTCGCAGTTCTAGCTGGAATTCCGTTCTGCGTTTTTGTAGGCATGCAATTTTGATGATCTTCTTTGTGTTCCTGTAAAGTTTTTGTCTTTCTGTTCTCGTGTTAGAACAAACTTGCATCTTACCAGTCTCTGGTTGCTTCCTGTGTTGAAGTTGTTGAGAACAGTGCAGTCTTGGATCAAGTGCTTCTTATTTGCCAGAATGTAATCTATTTCACTAGTTGCTCCATTTGAGCTTTTCCAAGTCCATTTACGCTGAGGTTTCTTCTTGAAAAAAGGAATTCATGACATACAGTTGTTCGTACTTTGCAAATTCCACCAGTTTGTTTCCTCTTTCATTTCTTATGCCATAACCATGACTACCAAGAAAATTTTCTTTCTTTTTTTCTCCGACACTGGCGTAAAAGTCGCCCATAACGACTTTCAGAGAATAGTTTCCGTTTGGTTCATCTTGCTAACTTCCTCATAAAAGTCATCGACTTCCTCATCAGAGCAGCTTGTGGTTGGTGCATAGGCTTGTATGATCTGTACCTTGTATCTTCTCGACAATTGGATGACCCATCTTGCAATTCTGTCAGAGGCACTATCAAGCTCAATGATGTGATTCTTCCATTTCTTATGAATAAGAAATCTAACACCACTAACTCTTCCGTCGATTGTTCCTCTGTGGTATAGTACGTGCCCACTGTTCAGCTCAATTTTATCTTCACCTTTTCTTCTTACTTCACAGAGTCCAATGATATTCCAGTTGATCCTATCCAGTTCTTCTTCTAATTTTTGCAGACGACTCTCTGAGGAAAGAGAACGTCCGTTTTAGGTAGTCAGAGTCAGTGTCTTGTGGTGGCCAGGTTCGAACCGGATATTTTTAGCACCCTTTGCCTTCATGTCTTGCTGGTTGCCACAGTAACCAGGGACAATCTGGCTGCCGGGAACTGAGGGCCATGGTCGATTTTGAGAAGTAATCATGGCTGATTTTGAAGTGTTTAGAGAGTAGTGGATCAAGATCCTCCACGCTGGCCCAGTGCGTGTTGGAGGAAGCCCATCCGCGTCCGTTCACCATGCACAAGCATGATTACTAACTGGCTGCCCCAACTGGAAGGTATGGATTGGACATTAGGCTTCTACTCCTAGTTGATTCCTTTAAGTCCTTAAAGGCAATTAGAGGGTCATCCCCTAGTTATGAGTAAAACCCATCTGCAGCCCCTTTAGAGGATATACCTATCGCCAAATAGGTGAAGAATACTGCATTTCAACATTTTCAGAAATGTTGATGTTCATGACGTTGCTTGCACAAAAACAAGTGACAGAGATATTGTGACCGAAATAAACTTACAAAATGGAAAGTTGAATAATATTTTGACATCGAAAAGTCTTAGGATGTATCTAAAAAGTCCGACCGGTTGCCAAGAGGTTACGCGGTGTGATCGGTGGCTGTTTGCTTCTGTTTTTTCGTTCAAAATGGCATCGCAGCAAGGTTCTTCAACATATTTCGCCATCTCCTTTCTCCAAAATATACAGTAAACCCCCATTACAACTTTAAGGGACCTGGAAATTTGTACGTTATTCTGAAACTAGGGGGGAGGTAGGGGGACTTGAGACTTTTTCGCTAGAGTTAGAACTTTGTTACGATCCTTGATTATGGTCGATAGTGTAATCTTCGGAATTCAACGTTTCGCAATGTGTACCTGTTTTGTGCCTTTGTCCACATCTTTTAAAATATCCAACTTTTCCTGTAATGAAAACTGTTTCCTTTTCTTCTGCCATTATGATTTGTAATCTTTCTGTGAAATGTTGAAATGATGCTCAGACTAACACGGTTACAAAAAATTCCCTGACTTTTCCCGGTTATATTCCTTTACCTATCCCGATCGCTAGTCACCCTGTTACATGCACATATATTAAACATAAATTAAAATAAACAACCACATAATCCTACCGTATTGAAGATGGGCAATCGTCCATTAAGTGAAGGTCTCTAATCTAATTGCAGCACAAATTGGATCCCGACTGAGTAGCATGCAGAGATTTCTGGGTTTATATATGCTACTCTGACCAACCAATGAAATGTGAACTCGGCTTAAGGTTAGCCCATTGGCCCAGTTGTAACTTTCGCATGGGCTGCATTGACCAATCGGAGCAAGACATGTGAACGATGTACGTTGTACTGAAGGGATAATTTAACCAAGGGAAAGTAAAATTAGTACGTTATTCTGAAACGTGCGTTAAAGTGAGGTACGTTATTCTGAAACTTTTTAGCATTAAAATACCTATGTTTGGGACGGGGATTTGAAATTTGTACGTTATTCTGAAATGTATGTTAATGTGAGGTACGTTGTAACGGGATTTTACTGTATTTATTACATACCGGGAACTCGAACACTTGAATTTTCTACTTTCGTCCGCCATTTTGATTCTACTCACCGAGGCAGCCGACCGCGACCGGCGTTGGACTCCGGTCACAATCAGCGCGACCGGTCGCATTATGAAAACACACATCGCGACCAGGCGTTACTTTATGAATCGAGGGTCGTCCGAATCGGGAGAAAATTTAAAATGAATAAAGCCAGTTACGTATGCCTTATCGTTCCCGCATCGATCGGACATAGTCGAAATTTCGAGTCAGTCACTGGTGGCTCCAAAACGAGCTTTGCGACGGGCTTTGTCCGGTTGTGACCGGTCGGACTTTTAGACACACCCTTAGTTTGATGTTGATGAAGAAGTTTGAAGAAAGTCAATAAACTGAAAGCGAACTACCATTTCAGATGCCAAAGCAGCAAGTGTTCCATGAATACGTTTATTAATATTTTAGTGTTCTCCTTTTTTAATAATCAAATCAATAAACTAAAATATACAATAAGAAATAAAAAATAAATAAAGTCACCAATTTTGAAAAGTCGGGAGCCAGTTAGAGTTTAGTAAAAGGTTGACATGAATTTGAAGAAAATGTGGTCTTGTTGTTTGTCCTTTGTTCCATAATTAATATTGTTTGAAGCACGAGAATATATAGGCCCTCGCAACTTTTATTGTTTGCAACTTGCATACATAGCAACAAGGATAGTTTATAGATCGAAACCACGCATCGCCGTGGTCACACATGCTTGAACACGTTCAAAGTAGCATCAGTTTCGTTTATTAATTATCATATCTTGTATTAAGAGTATTTCTTTTGATGACATATTTATTTATTAGAACTTAGAGGAATAATGGCTTTTCACTGGAAGCACATTATCTTCATTTACAAGATCTAAAGGAAACTTTTGTCAGTATTTTAGCTATAGACCTTCTCATTACATCATCGGCACTGCCATTACGGATGAGCAAAAAAAAATAAATAAATAAATAAAACGCAGGGAACGTGAACTACACCGATTCAAAAGAAGAAATTGTGTTAGAACGAAAATATAGCAAACCATAAAGTTCGTGCAATAGCTCATTATTTCTGCAGCTTCGCTACAGAACGATACGACTCCTAGGAATTAAAAAGATCACTCGTAATGGCGGACGACTATAGTGTCTCTCCTGGTGGACAATATGTTCTCTAAAAAGGTTTATAGGGGAATCAAGTTATTAAGTAGCGGAAGAATGGAGCTATTTATTGGTTTCACAATGTCCATCTGTCCCCTTCATAATTTCTGCATTTTATGAGGTAGAAGGTTAAAATTTGGAATGTAGCTTACTATGTGCATGAGTACCTTCACTATTTAGTTTGGTTTTGATTGGCCCACTGGGGTCGGAAATACGGGGGTGAGAGTTAGAGGGGACCAAGGGATTTTTGTGGTATTTAAATATGTAAAGGAGTGAAATTCGATTTGCGTACTCCTCTAGGCAAAATCTACATTCCTATGATGTTTGGACCAGATTGTCCAAGTGGGGTCAGAGTTGTGGAGGTGGCAGTCACATGGTCTTTTAAACTATGGCAACAAATGGAGTGTGATATCCTTCAATAGAAAATGATGAGAAGGGAAAGAAGATAGGGTTCTTTTATATTTTCTAAATACTAAGTTCAAGAAAATAAAGTTTTTGATAAAAAAAATTGGCGGTTACAATTACAGATGAAGGGGTAAAAAATTGATGAACTCAGAACTTCCGCTACTTTC
This sequence comes from Rhysida immarginata, assembly GCA_023313115.1. Lineage (NCBI taxonomy): Eukaryota > Metazoa > Arthropoda > Chilopoda > Scolopendromorpha > Scolopendridae > Rhysida > Rhysida immarginata. Next base: position 30,696 of record JAHWFO010056218.1, read on the forward strand.
CTATACCTTCCTCAAGAGGCTTAATTTCTTGTTTCCCTGATTGGTTGTCGCATTCCTTGTCATCTCACAGAGGAAAGGGGAAAGCAACCCAGCGAAAATGGAAAAACAACACTTCCGACGGGAAGAAATAATAAAAAGAATTAAGTAGTGGAAGAATGGAGCTCCTTATTGGTTTCACGAGGTCCTTATTGGTTTCACGATGTCCGTCTATCCGTTTGACCCTTTCATAATTTCCGCATTTTTTGAGGTAGAACTTTGAAATTCTCATGTTCACCTTCACTATTTAGTTTGGTTAACCCACTGGGGTTGGAGTTTTGGGGGTGGAAATTAGAGGGGACCAAAAGGTCTATGTAAAAAGGAGTGAAATTCGGTATGCAGATTCCTCTAAGCAAGGTCTACATGTACATTCATTGTTATCCCCAGGCCCTTTTTAACGGGCGTGCTGCCCGGCTGGTTTTGGCATCCGCCCGGCTGAAGAATAAACGAAAAACACTTCATAATATTTTATTTGTTTATGTTTTTAATTTTTGTCCGCCCGGTTATTTTAGTTTACCGCCCACCTGATGAAATTTTCTGGGGAGAACACTGTACATTACTAAGAAATTTGGGCCAAATTGTCCGAATGGGGTCGGAGTTGTGGGGGTGGCAGTTACTTGATCTTTATAACTATGGCATGTGATATACGATTCGATCGAAAATGAGTTGAAACGAAAGAAGATAGAGCTCGTTTACACTTTCTAAATACTACGTTCGAGGAAATCAATTTTTCGATTTAAAAAATTGGGGAGGGGGTTAAAAAGTGAGATAAAAAGCTAAAAATAGATGATCTCAGGGCTTCCGCTACTTTCCTATACCTTCCTCGTGAGGATTAAATTCTTGTTAAATTGTATGATGAAACTCTGGAAAAGGTTTGTCAGGAAGAAACTAAGATAGAAAGCTTTGGGTTTGTGACTAGAAAATCGATAGTTTATTTAACAGTTGATGGAAAAATGTAAACACAAAGAAAAATGTTCTAAGGTTTTCAAAGAGGTTGATAAGGCATTTTATAGATTATTATTGCAAGAGCCATATACAGCAAAGATACTCTTCACGATAATTTTAAAATGAACAGTATAGTAGCATATCAGATGATAATAAAATAGATAATTTCAAATAATGAATCGTTCTTTATTCTACCTCTTAACAAGATTTATAGAGGTCTTACAATACAACATGGTGCAAATAAAACTTTTGGCATTTATTCCCGCATTTTTCAGTTTTACATATGAGAAGAATTACAGCAATTGCACAAGATATGGCACAGGATTACCTGATTTGTGAGATGTCACCAATTACAATTAAATTAGATAACAACTTATGATTGGTTGGTGGGAACACCAATTACAAAAAAATAGATAAGTAGCAATTTACAGTTGGCTGCTTGTGATTGGCTAATACGATTATCGTAGGTCAACAATTAAATAACATCAATATACAGTTATGAATACAAAATAATTTCACAATTTATCGATGTCTAGTTAGATGAAGTCACATATTTGGTTCAGAATAGGGTAAACGTCAAAATATAGTTGTTAATTTAAACTAAGCTTTTTAGAATTTGGATCTGAGATACCCAATGGGGGCATTTTTAGGTTTTGAAGAGGTTTTAAAATCTCTGTAGAGTCTTCTATCTTGCACATGGGATGACCTTCTGATAGTAAATGTTTGGCATAATTCAATTTCTTCTCTTTTTTTACAGTATGATGTAGTAGGTTTGTTAAACCTGATGACTGTGTAGCGATTTGACCTACATACATGAAAATGTTAAAATCTGTATAATGGTCACATGACAACTAGACTTCCATTAACATTTTTCAAATGGCAACATATGACATGTGATATGCCATTCATTCGGGAATGACAAGAAACAATATAATATTCCTTTCAAATTTGTGGCCGAGAGGGCTAGGGCGTAGGCTTCCTAGTTCTCGAGTCTGCCTGGTCGTGGATTTGAATCCCGTCGTGGGCATGGATGTTTGCGTTTGTCCCGGGCTGCATACAAATATAACTTGTGTAAAAGGTGCAAAATGACCTTAGTAGTCGACGCCAAAAATTTAATAAACCAATCAAATTTTTGAATTATTATGCTCAAAAAAATCGAGTTTTTTGAACTTTTTTTCAAAACCGTCAATAAATTTAATTTGGAAAAAAATTACAAAGTGAGAGTGATTCACAATCGCATCATAGGATTTACAACAATCAAGAATGCATTAGCACAGGCTGCCATACAATAGACTTTCATAATATGCAAAGAATGGTTTTGCCCAACAATGCGTTACAACAAAGATTTATCTGCAGATCATTGTAGGTTCATGGGAAGATCACACGTATTTACTTAAAACATTTTTAAGCTTGTGCATTTAATTTTCCATTTTGTGTGGGAAAAATTCGTTCACGTGATGCACGATTGTTGGAAAAGTTGCAGATGAACGAATAAATTGATTTACATGTAATAGGATATTTTTCTGGTCTTTTATTCTCCAAACACTTCAATGACTTGTAAGCGAATCTGGAGAATTTCATGCAGTTTTTGCCATTCGGCAAATTATATCCTCTCAAGCAAAAATTAAAATTGATGTTTCTTATCTTATTTGCAAATTATTTTACGATTTACTCCAGTGATCTTATTAATCATTAAAACCTTTTAATAATTTACTTTATTCTAAGTGAAATTTCTTGAGTTATATATTCAGATTACTGTATATACTCGTGTATAAGCCGACCCACGCATAGGCCGACTCCCTGTTTTTGAGCCCAAAAAGTTGAAAAACGCCTTGACCCGTGCATAAGCCGAGGCAAAAAAGGAAGAAAAAAAAAAGATTTGAATCACCCTATATAATCTTTAAAATTACAACGCTTTACAGATACAAAAAAATTATTTGAAGAATTTTATATTCTATAAACCATTTTTCGATCATAGTTTCAATTTTGTTTCGATCATCTTTCAGTATGCCTAACGCATTTTTATTTTAGTTATGTATTTTCAATGGAAAAGTGGATGGAAAATTGAGGAAAAAAGACGTGAAATACTGCACTGTATATTGTTTATAATTGTACAATGTGCTGTTAAGGTCTATTAAATTTCATATGCTAGTGCTTGGCGATAGTATCGATGGTAGCTCATGTATCGATGTTCAAAAAGTTTCGAAATCGAATTTTTTAGTCTTCTTGAATCTTCGATGCTTCGATGTTCCATTTTGAATACTGTTTAGATTAATGTATTTACTGTGTGTATTACAATGAGAGAACACGTAAAAATGCGCTGCCCCTCGTTTGAAGCCCCTCCCCCTCTCATACTTTCTCTAATATGGCCGCCACAGCCTTTTAGAGATTCTCATTATGCTGCAAAGAGAGAGAATACTTTTATCTTATCAGAAATTTATTTATGCAGTGAAAGGGTTAATAAATGAAATCTAAATGGATTAATAAATAAAATTATTGCTTAGTCTTTTGTAAACTCCACTTATAAGAGTTTTCATCAACTCTGACCCGCGCATAGGCCGAATGTGTTTTTTAGGGGTCATTTTTTGGAAAAAAAAATTCTGCTTATACGAGAGTATATACGGTACCCCTTCCCTTTATCTGTTAATATTATTGTTATATTTATTTTCTTTTTCCTTTTACAGTTTTCAATGAAATATCGGACTACTTAAAAGTGTGGAATTTCAGTACTTCACATGAGTAAGTTTCTTTTTCTCAAAACTGTTTATTCATAATTATTTAGAATATGGGTCATTCCATATCAGATCATCCAGGAAAAAAAAAAGAAATGTCATCCACCACTTTAGATGTTGACAATTTTTTTTGTTACATGTTGCTATTACCAAGTTATGAAACCATGCCAAATTATTTTGACCAAAGTCTAATACTTTCGGAGTTATAAGGTGCCAAAGTTTAAGTAAATTGTGGTAGGTGTTTTGGGTATTTCCGCGACTCCGCAACATCGGTGTCGCTTGTTATTAAAAAAAATCATAACTGTCAAAACTGAAGATGTCAACATACCATTTTTTATACTGTGTTGTATAAGATATGCCAATTCTAGAAAAAAAAGCTTGTGTTCCTATTTTTACATGTAAAATTATTAAAAAATAAAAACAACAATTTTTTTCAATTTTTTTATTCGGTAAACATATTTTTTTCAAAATTTGATTACAAGATGAGGCAGAATAGTTACCAAGATGTTTTTGTTTTTTTTTCTTAAATAAACCTTAAGTTATGGCCTAAAATAGTAATAAATAAAAATAATGGGGTTTTACCTATCTTTTGGTTTTTATTACATTTGTTTCATTTTGATTACATTCTATTACAAAATGAAGTACAAGGCTACCATTGGACTCGAGACAGCTGCTCTCTTCACCCAGTAGTATATACAGAGTGGGCCAGAAAAAAGGAATCATGAAAATTTTCTAAGTTCGATGTGTATGGTCCAATGGGGGTGAGAGGTTCCGTTGAACTAAATGCTATCATTTGTCAATTGTCAATCCTTTGTTGCAACAATGTAATTTTTTTCTTTCGTGAAATTATGGTTGAGAGAGTTTTTTTCAATAAACCATCATCTCCTACTTTTGAATGGACACGTCTCATGTTACATTTCCTTTCACTGATGACTGACCCATATTGGACCATACCCATTGAACTTAGAAAATTTTCATGAATCCTTTTTTCTGGCCCACTCTGTACACAGACGGAAGTTATAGTAGTCTCAAGTTTGTGTGTTCTATCAGACGATTTAGAACATGACGTGTCTTTTGTATATGAAACAGAAAACCGTAGAACAGTTTTTAGGTGAACGCTTTCCTAATGTTAGCAATGATGCCAGACAGTACAAGAACTGCAAGAACTTTATCAATCTTTGCCATCACAACCAGGACTTTAACTGGAAGCCTCATAGACATTTTTCGCAACGAGCCATGGGAATGGGAAGTTTCCCTGTGATGGAATCGGTGGGACTGTAAAGCACTTTGTTGCAAGGGAGAGTCTTCAAAATATATGGTGCCCAAATGAAAGGAGACTTTTACTTTTACTGTGTTATCACCAATTCCATCCTGCCTCCAAACGGATGAACGTATGTTCATTAAATGTATGCTAGTACTGTGCCGTGCAATAGCAGTGTTATCTGTTTAATTATGTCCTGCTATAAATTTTATTGGGTTTATGATTATAGTTGTTAGTTGTACATGAAATATTTTGTTTAACTTTATTTACGGGTGATTAAATTGCTTTTATCATTTAAATTATTTAATGCTTAATTTAAATTAAAAATAAATAATAATTTAAAATTAATTCCCCGAAAAAGAAAATCCTCGTTTTCTTATTAATTGTTTTAAGGAATAGTTCTGTTGAGAGAGAGTTCTTCTCTGGACGTTGAGAAGGAAGGACGTAAAAAAAATTCCTGTGAGTATAGCAATGCCTGCAGCCGCCATGTTGACGTTCTGTTCCGCTTATGATTGCTGAGCAGTATTTAGTGAATTATTATTCATAATTGAGAACTCTATTAAGAGAACTATAAAGTGCCCAAGATGAACTTTGTGTTTGTTAAGCCAGCCCCGGAATTTTCAAGGAGCATCGGATTTTGCGGGTGAGATCGTTCCTTTATTCCTCATTGTCCACACGGCCCCGATTAACTGTGATTAAGCATACTTGAGGCAATAATAATTAAATATGATCAATTTTTATAATCTCTATGGCATCAAGTGTTATGTTATTCGTGCATAGCGAGTCGAACACTGATTTCTGAGGCCCTGTCTGGCGTTGGAATAGAACGATGAAATCACGTGACTCGAAAACCAATTCTGAAAGTGGACTATGCATTTGCTCCCCCTTTATAAGTAGAACATGTTCGAATGCGGGCATGTGGCAAATTTTAACGTTTTGCCTAGATGTGGATGGATGCTGTTGGTTAAATAATGTTAAGATGTTGTGCAGGTGGAGAAGCGTATAAGGCTGACCATTGTGGGGCAGGGTGTAAGTAGTGGGGAATGCGGTTGCATTGTGAGGGTGGCATGCGTTGTTAGTGGCGAGTTATCACTATGCGCAGTTAGCGCGATGGAGCACTTGAGAACAGGCAATTGATGATCCTTGATTCTCATTTCCCAAGCTAAGTTTTGCGAATGATAATATAATTGCTCAGAGAGCAAGAGGAGTATTATAACGAGGTTTCAATGTCCTTCCTCAGTGATTTAAAAGGGACACAAGACGCTTTCGGTGTGTTGTTGTGAGTGTTTGGAGAGCAGACTGTGTAGACGCCTGGCATGCTGGGAGTTAAAGCGCAGCGGGAATGCTGTGGCCTTGAGTTTTACCGATAAGCACATACCTTCCTATTATGAAGTGATTACCCCACCTAGTGATGGTTGCCCAGTACACCATAACCCGTTTAATACAAAATCCTAAGGCACAAGAAATCTTTTCATAATATCCGAGTTTTCTTATTATCAGAGAAAGACAAAAAATAGACAATTTAGCTTTTATCGTTATTCTGTGTTCTGGACAAAATAATCCACTATCATGGTTTGTTTACTCATAACAATTAATTTTTTGCTTACATAATCGTTCCATTTATAAAAGTAATTTAGCAATTCATGCAGAGCATCATCTTGAGATAAGAAAAACGATCTTAATTCATTCAATGCAGTATGTGCATGCATCCTTTAAAAAAATACACTAAAAAAAAAAATTTGCATGTTTGCATGCTCAATTTCTTAGGAAAATTTTTTATTTGCATGCCTCGATTAGATTTATTAATGCATGGCTGAAATGGAGTAGCCGAAAGAATCGATGTTCAAAAAGTTTCAGCCATCAAATTTTGATGCTTTTGCACCATCGATGTTTCATTTCGATTTTCTTAAACCCTTTTGAAATTATTATCTATTGATATTGAATAACTGTTTATGTTAATGTAATGAAGGAACACGTAAATATACTAGGACATTTATTATTTCCAAATAACATATGGACTTAGAAATTACATAAAGTTGATGTTTTGCAGTTTAACAATTACGACGTTTGGTTGCTGATTAAACATCGATGTCAGTTTGTCTGACGTCGCCTATCAAAATTTCTAACATTTATTAAGTCAAAAAATTATAAATTGCTTAACTTATAAAAGCAAATTATCTGTATTTGTCGCTTTTGTAAAGAGTTTCACAGTATCAAATTCAAACGATCTCTTCACGTTTTCGTCTGATCACATTGTTATCCAGGGTCATAGTTGGCAATGGCTTCTGGGATAGCAATGGCAATGGAAGTTCTTAAAAAAGTTAATTTCTGCGTAATTTCTTACGTTAATAAACAATTTAGAACTGTAATAATAAAAATTCATTTAAAAATAAAGAACGTGATCATTTTTACATGTTTATAATGGAAAATTGCTGATCTTGTACTTAGGCTTAAAATGCAGAGGTTCTTAACAGCCGCTCTTCTATCGAGAGGATTGGGGGGGGGAGGGGGTGGAGACCAAATTTTTTTCCAAATCTGAGATTACGATTTTGACACCTTATTTTTGCGGAAAAAACCTTATATTTTATTTAAAAAACTTTATTAAAAGCTTTTATTTACACAAAAGAATTGCCAAAAATTTTTCGTAATAACCGTACTTTCATAAAAAAAAAAAAAAAAAGCTCGTATTATCGGTTTAATTTTACACGTAAATTACATCGATGGGGTTGGGCCAGAGAATAATTTCGTACTAAACGGGATTTCATAATAAGAGAGTTTGTTATAAGTGGGCTGTAGTGTATAATGCAAGATGCTGTTCTAAGCACAACTGGTGAGGATTGTAACTGTTAGACCGTTTAAGCTGATCGTAGCGATAGAATTTAACAATTATTGGTGAAAGTACATTTATATTTAGATTAATTGCACCGGTGGTTATTTTCCTTCATTGTTACCCCTTTCGTTATGATATAGGATAATATTGTAATTGTTTATTATAATTAAATTGTTTTTTTTTTGTCTAATATGATGTCTGTGTCAATTACTCCAGTTACCGGTCCTGAACTCTAGTAATTAGTACTTGCGAAGTTTAGTAGTTTTGCGAGCCCCAGGGCGGGCTTCGTGGGCGCACGTTACAATATTCTATACTTAAAATATTCTGTAATTAAAATATTCGTTAGATATAGCCATAGTCTCCTTTTCATTTGGACGTACCTTATACTTCAGGAGGTGCAATTGATAGTGTTGAGAAAGTTATGAGCTTTTGTACTTCATTTCTGGCTTTTAGAAAAAGAAACTTTATTAGAAACCCATCAACAGCTGGAGAACAGATTTTCTAAAGCATAAAAGTGTAATCCAGAAGCAGGAATAAATATTTTTAAACAAAAATTGTTTACATTAAAAGCCCACAGAAATCAAAAGGCAGATAAAACCCTATTATTTTTATTTATTACTAATTTAGGCCATAACTTAAGGTTTATTAAAAAAAAAAAAAATACGCCTTGCTAACTACTCTGCCTCACCTTGTAATTGAATTTTGAAAAAAATATGTTCTCCGATTAAAAAAATTGAAAAACATTGTTGTTTTTATTTTTTAATAATTTTACATGTAAAAATAGAAACACCAGCTATACTGGTGGACAAGAAAAGTGAAGCGCCCAGAAAGAGTGGTTGAAAGTGAATGAAACGACATATGATGAAAGAACATGTGACTTTATTGTACTGATTACAACATGGGAAGAAACAGACAATGCTGTTGGCATTACAGGTGGAATGTTGGTGCCAGGTCAGTAGGGTGTGGCACCCCGTCTGGCCCGAATGGTGTCAAACAGCCTTTGGATCTTCTGCTGAGGCAAATCAGTCCACAGTAGTTGCAGCTGTCCCTCCAGATCCTGCAGGTTGATGCTGGGACGGTGTTGCCTACCAATGTCTTCCCACATGCATTCAGTGATGGAGAGATCTGGGGATCCTGCTGGCCATGGGAGGACGTTAACATTCTGTAGGCAGTCTTAAAACACACGTGCTGTGCCAGAAGGGGTAGGACGTTTGGAGGCAGAATGTCTGTGACGTATCGCTGTGCCGTCAAAGTCTGCCGAAGCACTATTAGAGGTGAACTGAACGCATATCCGATAGCTCCTCACACCATAATGCCAGGGATTACGCCTGTGTATCTCTCCATATTATGGGACGGTTATGCCCTCTGCCCTCGACGCCACTATACGCGAACACGATGGTCATCGGAGGTCGTGAAGAAGCGGGACTCATCACTAAACATGATGTGATGCCATTCGTCCTCCCAGGCTAGGCACCACTCTAAACGCAGGCGTTGGTGTTGTGGCGTTAATGGCAACTGACGCATGGGGCGGTAGGACCCTGATCCGGCGGATGCGAGTCGTCGAGACACTGTGCAGGAACTCGAGGGGTGTTGTAGAGTCTCTAGTTACATGTTCGCAGAAGGCAGGTGCCAATGCCATGGAATTCCTTAATGCTTGGAGCACCATACGATGGTCCTCCCTAGGGGTGGTGTTTGTTGGTCGACCCGAACCTACACGACGTGCATGGGTGCCCTCATGTACCCATTGATTCCAACATCGGGCCACTGTGACATCTGAATGGCCCACATGCCTGGCAATTGCACGATATGACAAACCAGCCTCATGCAGTCCCACGATGTGGCCCCTGTCAAATGCTGTCAATTGGTGGATAGGATGTCTGTTAGGCATCACAGGTGCTTTGTACAATACAGTATCCTCTCTGTACGTTTTGCATAACTGTCGGACTCACACCAGTTGACTGGTAACAACTGATCAACAACATGATGATGACATCACGAATGCACTCTGATGAGCGTTCTGGACATTACAGATCCTTGTGAAACTAATCGTTTACTCACACATTAATGGTAGACATGTGTACCGAAATAGGATAATATTGGACCACTCCTTCTAGGTACTTCACTTTTTTTGTCAGCCAGTGTATTTTTTTCTAGAATTGGAATATCTTACACAACACAGCAAAATAAATGTTACTGATATCTTCATTTATGACAGAGTTATGATTTTTTTTAAAACAAGTGCCACGGACGTCTTGGAGCTGCAGATATCCTAAAACGCCTAATTTACTTAAACTTTGACGCCTTATATCTCCAGAAGTATTTGACTTATGCCAAAATAATTGGCATGGTTTCATAACTTGGTAATAGCAGCATGTAAAAAAAATTGTCAAAATCTGAAGAGGTGGGTGACATGGCATGGGTGAACCATATAGCAGGTTAAATCATACCTAGAAAAGATAAAATCAATGTGATACTCTATTATAACGTGATCATTGGAATAAAATGGCTTCACAAAAAAAAGTGGCATCATACCAAAATGGGGTTGAAAATCATAATACATGTATACCATAAGTATTCTACTATAATGTGATCCCCATTTTTTGATTTGTTGCTAACTTATGAGAAATAAAATATGCAAGAATATACAGTAAAATCTATTTTTTACAATTTGAAAAATGAATACCCTGGATCTATACAATTAAAAAACTTCAATATCTGATTCGTTTTGCCTGTTTCTTCAGAAAGTTCCTTAATACAAAATTAAAAGAGGCCTTACAGTACAACATTTTAGTTTAAAAAAAAAACCCAACTAGTTTCGGCTTTAATCCCGCCTTCTTCAGGGCACAAGAGAGAAATGGGCTAGCAGCCCCTACATAATGAGACAGTGTATGATACAAAACACGATAAACGTTAAATGACAAATACCTGAAGATTTCTGATTGGCTGACGTAAATAAGGGTGACGTCAGCCAATCAAAAGGGTACAACATATACAGGTGACATAGCCAGATTAAATTGAAGTGATCAAAAGAAAAATAATTAGATAAAATAAAATAATAGATAAATAAATAATAAAACAGTACATATATAACAAAATAAAACAATTACAAAATAGAATAAACAAAACCACTATTAACCACTACAACAAATTCAATTATAATAAAATACAAATAGAATACTAAATAAAACAATACCAAACACTGCAACAAAATTCAATTATAAAAAAGTACAAACCAAAAATAAACAACGAAAAATAAAATACGGCAAAAATTTAGCCTACCTAGATACGAAACTACAGATCATGGGGTAATTGGGTTAAATTGAAATAGGAACGTGTGAAAGTGAAAAAAGAAAATAAATAACGTTAAAAATAAATAAATAGATATATAGATAAAAAAATAATACTATACAATATATATATATACAAGAATATACAAAAAATATCGTTTTTTGTATCATACACTATCTCATTATGTAGGGGCTGCTAGCCCATTTCTCTTTTGTACCCTGAAGAAGGCGGGATTAAAGCCGAAACTATACCCTGTCTCAGCTTTAGTTGAGAGTGACGTCACGAGTGAAACTGTTATAGTTCATCCGCATGAAGAAATAGTTCGAATAATTTTCTATATAAAAAGTTCAAAATTCTTTCTGCAATTATATTTCATATTTTTCTTCTTGATATAATAAAAAATCGGCGGATAGAAAAGCCATTTGATGAAATTAAAAAAAAACAAAAAAAAAACTAATTAAAATGAAGTTGATCTGTAGTTGAGATTATTTGACTGTAAAATGAAAATGGCGGCATCTTGTTCCTACGTGAAGAACTAACGTGAAAGAGATGAGTCAGAAATCGAAGATTATAGGGTTTACACGAAGAGGATTAAAATATTTTAAACAGTAATTTTAAAAAATGATATCTGACAGACACCATTCGACTAATCTACTTTGAGAAGCCACGTGATTATAGGACGGTCTAGCATAGTACAAGTCTAACGGCGGAAGGATACGATGTTGTGCACCATGTCCGGTAAACGACGTCGTTCCGTCACTCTGAGACCGGGTATAGTTGGGTTTTTTTTTTTAAACTAAAATGTTGTACTGTAAGACCTCTTTTAATTTTGTTATTAAACACAGTACAGAGAACAACATCCTCACAGATTCCTTAATACAGTACAGATGGTGTTTTTTTTTTTAAATAATAAAAGGTTATTTAATTTTGAAGATGACAAAAATGATACAGTTACAGTAGATTACATGTACTTTTATTGTATGTTCATTTTTTTAAATTATTAAAGTACATATTATGTATTCATGCATTAAGTACTGTAATAAATATTCATTTAAACTTTAGAGAACGTTCTTTGACAATTTCAGGAGACAGAACACAGTGGCTGTTAAAAATTTTACTGGTCGAAAATTTATTTCACTTTTCACCTTTATTGTTAAAAATTTATTTAATGCCATGCCTATATTGTTCAATTATTATCAATAAACGGCAGCAAGAGAAATTATAATAAAAAAAAACGTGATCACAATGATTTTTCACCAATGGCGTCGCCATCTTGTTTTTGAGAATTCATTTTTGCATTAGCTTTTGGAGACGAAAAATTGAGAAAAAAAAAAAAGGGAATTAATGTACTGTAAATTGTATATACTATATAATATACTGTAATATGCCAGTATATTAAATATTTTATGCTAGTTTTCGTTTGAAATTCATCAGATCTAAGTTCGTTTACCCCCCCCCCCCACTCCCCATTAGCTTTTGGTGGCATAAAAGTGGACGGTAAATTGAGATAAAAAGCGAATTAATGTACTGTATATAATGCACTCTAATATACCAATATTTTCAATGTTATACACTATTTTCATTTGAAGTTCGTCAGGCCCCCCCCCCCGTTCCTGGCTGTTGTAGCGCTAATTTTTCCCTCTTGGATAATGTGATCCCACAAATTTAGGTAGTTTTTCGGGTCAAAATTTTTCTCATTATAGTAGAATACTTACGGTACCCTTATAGCAAAAAAATTACCTTTGAATTTAATTTTTAGTACACAAAGAAAATTTTTAATAACAATATCAAATAATAGTCTGTGCTTTCAAGTTGTGGTTGATTGTTTTTCTTTAATGCAGCATATTGAGCAAACTCTAGAATTCTTCTAACCGGAGGTGTGTGTTTTTTGTTTTTTTTTTGTTTTTTTTTTATATACACATCGAAGAGGTAATGGTAAAGCCAATTACCGAAAAAGTTAAATACAGTAAAACCCCGTTACAACGTACCTCACTTTAACGTACATTTCAGAATAACATACAAATTTCAAATCCCCGTCCCAAATGTAGGTATTTTAATGCTAAAAAGTTTCAGAATAACGTACCTCACTTTAACGTACATTTCAGAATAACGTACTAATTTTACATCCCCTTGGTTAAATTATCCCTTCAGTACAACGTACATCGTTCACATGTCTTGCACTGATTGGTCAATGCAGTCCATGCGAAAGTTGCAAATGGGCTAATTAAGCCGAGTTCACATTTCATTGCTTGGTCAGTATAGCATATATAAACCCGGAAATCTCTGCATGCTACTCAGTCTAGCATGTTCGATTGTTAGACTGAGTTAACGGATTCAGAGATTCTGGAGATGGGAAAAAAGCAAAATGAAATTCATAGCGATCAGGAAGACGAAGATGAAAATGGCCATTTAGAACCAGAGGTAACGCCCGTCTCAACGCCTGCAATGGAGGCTATAAAAAGCTTACGAAACTATTTTGCACAGCGTAGCGGTGCACCAGAAACATTTAACTTCACAATGTCAGATATGGAGGAAATTTGGGGGAGGCAAGTTATAGAAAGAAAGCAGACGGCCATTACAGATTTTTTTTAAAAATTAATATAATACTACATATTGTATATGCTATAGTGTATTTATATTGAATAAAATAAAATGCATTCATGTGTTCTTATGTTTTTCTAAGAATATATGCATTTTTCACAAGCGCCCGGCCCCCCCCCCCTCAGTTTCAGTATAACGTACACCTCAGAATAACGTACAAATCTCCAAGTCCCTTGAAGTACGTTGTAACGGGGTTTTACTGTAATTACAGTAATTTCATTCTAATTGGACATTAGATCATATTATTATATGTATAACGATAGGAAAAGAAAAAGCAACGACAACAAATGGTGAGCCAGTCGGTAAGGACCTTGGAGTTGTGACAAATGCTCTTGTCCTGAAACTTGGTTTCAGATTGGCTTCAAACATAGCAGTGGAGATCAGATTAGTCACAAATAAAGGGTATATTTCAATATACAGTAATACAGCAGGGTTCTCACACTGTAATGTGAAATGGAAGAGTTCACTTTATCGCTCTCAATAGGTAGGGTAGGTAGGGAAATGTTTTTAAAATGATCTAAATTTCATATATCCTGGCACTTTAACAATAGGCTGCAACGAGCTGTTGCGAGCAGGCTTGAGTGAAAAAAAGCAGCTGACAGATCTGGCATGAAGGTATAAAGTGTACTATCTCTATGACGTCCCTACCTATTGAGCACGATAAAATGAACTCTTCCATTTCACCTTACAGTGTGAGAACTCTACATTTGGATCATACCAGAAAAAGCTTCCCATCAAAAAAAAATGAAATTAAAAAAAAAAAAAAAAAGAGATAGTGACTTAATATGTTATATTGAAATTTTCTTTTCTAGCGTTCCCCCACCCCCACAATATGTAATGAATGCCACAAACGCAAATGCGATAAGCGTCGGGGAGAGGAAAGCTAAGGGTTCGACCAAACAAATAAGGGACAGCCTGACACTGAGATAGTTACAGTCAAAAATCGGTTTATTCTCCTCTATCATGCTTAATAGCTATATTACAAATCATCTTCATCAATCTAATATCTCACAATAACTAGGGCCTCTTTGATAATTGACACTAAATCTCAACATTAGCATTAATCAGAGCAGCGCTCATTTTAGACAAATACCGGCACTCCTGCTCATGCTTTATGACCGGCCCTGCAGACATAGGGGATCCATAGAATACAACGAGAGCAGTCGGAAATATGCTCAGCTGGGGCATCAATGATGAACGACCCTGTGCCCCCGAAAAAGTATTCCCTAGTAATGAACGCACAATAGCGTGCAGTACCTCCTTTTATAGGCGGTCAGGGGGAAGGTACAGTAACCCCTCTTGGCAGGCACAGAGGTTCCCGACATAACAGCCACTGGCGAGCCTCAGGTTCTATCAGTACGAATTATATGTATAGCAGTGATACTTGCGATCGACTGATATTAGCAAACTCGACAGCCAACGCTCAACATTGCTAGGTAACCCACTTGCGCTGCTCGGTACATCATATCAAGACCAAGGTGCTTATCTAGCCTACTTAGCATTAACGTAAAACAAAACTTAGTAAGTAAAAGCAAACTGTATTGTCTTCTCAAACAAAGTTAACAAAGCAGCCAGGATGTCTGTCCGTAGGGGTGACGTCACACTAGCATCGCGTGGGCGCAGCACAGACAAGAGTTATGATCGCAGCCTATACCTTCGGCAGGAGGCCCGACTGCACGCTGTTCCTCACGCCGTGTAAAATGTGAATAAAACAAGTCACTCACCAATACAGCATCCACCCATCCATATTACTGTCTTTGTTTTTCTTAAGCGACAGCATTCCGATTTCACAATTCCCAGGCTCCAATTTGCATGGCAGCCATCAGCGAATGATATCTTCTCAACATGCGCTAACGCTCTGCCGTGCTGTATTTAACCTCGTCTGGTCCGTTGAAAAGCATAACATTATTGACATTGCATCCAAAATACAGAATAATTAAATTAATAAAGGATAATCTTAATCTTATTTACATATGTGATTTCCACCCCATGCCCTTGCATTCGAACATGGAGGGAGAAAAACGTGGAGCAAAGCAAAGGTACATCTGCATCGCTCAAAGATTTTTTTATCAAAAAAAAAAAAAGAACAATTCTAACAAATAATAAACACACGCAAGTGACACATCTTAATTTCTCAGAAAATGATCGTAACAATCTTCCGTTGGAAGCTGAGGCAATCTTCTTAGAAAAACTCCTAACAATTGTGGCTCCAACAGAGGATCAATTACGATCGCTAACATTTCTCTCAACAATTATTCCCTGCAACAAACAATTCCACACGCAACTTACTACAACAAAACAAAAACGGCAAAAACTGATCAGCACACAATTGCAAGCACTACTAAGCATCCCTCAACACGCTAACTGACCCCCCTATTGGAAACAAAACAGCATGAAGATTCTGATACACCTCCCCCCCCCCCTTGCCGGACCCACGTGACGGACCACTAACCTGGAACGTCACACTTTAAGTCAGAGCATGCTATAATGGAATTCCACTGTACATCTTTTCTTCACCTAAAAAAATTGACGTGATTTCCTGAAGTAGGGAAAAGAATTACTAGTACTTCATTTTTTTGTTTTCTTTATCAAATGACTAATCTTTTCTTCATAGCTTCATTTAGTAGATTTTAATTTATACGGATGTTTTTTAAAGTGATTTGGCCAATAGCAGTTAGGTCAAAGTTGGGGTGGTTCAAACTGTAGTATTGCTGACCAATCATTAGCTATTAAGCCATGTTGTAAAAATCAACTCTAGTGCATTTTTATAATTTCAAAGTTATTGAGTAATAAAAGTCTCTCATTGCTGCAACCTATTTTGCAGAGTGTTGATTAGAAAATCTGCTGAAACCTTCAAGAACTTATTCTGTTTCTTTCACTTCTCTCGTGCTTTTTTTGATGAATCAAGGTAATAATCACATAATGGAAACCATGCTCTTGAAATTTTTAATAATGCTAATGTATACATGTAGTTAAATTTGCAACGGAATTTTATGGCCAATACAGTGAAATGGAATAATATGCATTTCAATTTCCTTCTTCAAATTTGGTACAAAGCCATTGTTTACACCCAATCTAACACTTGCTTGATCTGCTGGCAGGCAGTGACAGAGTCACAGCTGACAGAAAAATACTTGCATCTATTTAGAGCTGAAACTGTTTTTTCTTCCAATGCTGCAGCGATAGCTTGAATGAACTCCCGTCAGTGTTAGTCATTCATATAGTGCTTATCAATAACAACACCATTTTAGATTTGCAGTTCACATAAGTAGGAAAATTCAGTAATGGTAGTCCACATACTGCAACAGTGTAAGCTCGATTAAATAGAATCTCCTACTGATTATATATTTGTTGATTCATTATTGCTTGACATTTATCAGTACAATAGTAAATACCTTGTCATTAGCTTCTTTGGCATCGATGCTTTCTATGAGCAACACTCATAGAGTTTTAATACTTTCTAACTTGTAGTTCTTGTAACCGATGAAAACAGTTACTGTTCTTGTCAGTCACTTTTAGAAATTTGCAACAAACCTCGCAGAACATAACCTTTTCTTCTTCTTATGACTCAGAAGCGATCCATGTGAAAGATTTTCTGCACGAGCTAAATGTATGGAAACTGAAACGTCTCTTCTACTGTGTCTGTCTCCATTTGAATTTCACTCACAGCTTTTTGCTTTGGAGTACCAAAAAACATCGAAATCAGCTTTCGTGCGATTGTAAACAAAACCCCCGGTCATTGCACACAATACGGAACGAATTTAAAGATAGCAGAACTGGTTACACACTGAAAAATGGAAATTCTCTTGGAATGCATTAAGTAGGCTTTCATAGAATGAGAAACATAGAAGAGAAATCTGTTTTTCTGGAAAAAAACACTCCAATTCACGGACACATTCAAGAAAATTTTCAAATGTTTGAATTATTATCAATAAATTAAATCTTATTTAATCAAAATAAAATTAAATTCTTAATATCTTAACTGTTGCCGTGAGTTTTGAAGTCCTTTTTTCAAAAAAATGGATTTCTCTTGTACATTTCCCATTTTATGAATTCCTAGTGCATTTAAGAGCACATTCATGTTTTTAGTGCAAGCCAGTAACTGCAATCTTTCCTTGATTTTATTTAATTAATGTTTTATTAAGATGTATAGGACTTCTGAAAAAAATTGATACACTGTTTTCATTTCAACAGTAGAAACCTCACTTTTTCTGTACAATAGGAAATAGGTGCATCCTGCCGTCTTGTTATCAGTCTGCACAATTCTCCAAATTAAATTACAAATGGCAATCGTGATTAAATGGTCAGTAAGCCCTGTCAAATGGCTACATGCATAAATAGCCTTGGAAGATTAGGCTATACCAGGGGTGGGCATGAAGTCATTACAGTCATCTGGAAGACTAAGAGATGGGGTCACACAACATGGAGGTATGTCAGTCCTTATACACATATGCATCTCCCAGGTCCACACACTTTTCCCAACAGTGGACGACTTGCTGAATGCCACTTATATAAGAGTCTTCCTTTTGCTGTTGAGAAACTCCTCCACCTAGATGATGACCTTGTCATCTTGGAAATGCTGTCCATCAAGCGAGTTCTTCAGGTGAGGGAAGAGGAAGAAGTTGCTTGGGGCCAATTTGGGTGAATACGGCGGATGGGGCAGATTTCAAACCCCAGCTCCGCTGCAACACGCATGGTCTCGTGCAGAATGTGCTGGCACGTTGAGGTGCAGAAATCTGACCCATGATCGCTTCCACAGTGATACAGTAGTCTGAGAGGACTATAGTCTTCACTTGTTTCGCAATTTTTTGCTTGTCACAGATGGAGGGGCGTCCACTCTCAGGTTCATCTTCCATGCTTGTATAGCCACATTGGAAACGTGGACGGCACATGGCCATAACCCCTCAGAGATTTCTTTGGCATTGTTCCCCTTCAAATGTAGAACCTTTTTACGGCTCGCACCTCCAATTTTCCAACGGGCTGTGCCATGTTTCTTTTGATGCTCTGGCGGCGTTTTACAGTACTGCACCAAATGCCGCTTTTTATCCTCCAGCATTTGAGGAATGTCGCTTCCCAGTGGCATCACACATTTTCAAAAGTGATCGCTCTTTCATGTTGATTGTAATGATTCTTGATTGCCCCTTGTATGTACAGAGTGAGCACAAAATCTTGTCAGTATTTCAAAAATTCACCAACAAAAATGTCATATGGACTGAAGAAAAGATATATATAGATTGCAAAAAGTTTTTCTGTATGATTTACCCAACTTCCATGTGTGCACCTTTAGTTGCCGATAAAACATCTAACTGGTACTACACTCTGTTTACAGCGATAATAGAGAGTAATCAGTAAACAATAACAAACGCCCGTTTCTGAAAACAGTGTGCAGAGTGCGCAATTGAGAGTGAGAGGAAAAACCGACCAAGTCCAATTTTCAATAATCTGAAATAAGGGCACCTAAACTTAAGTTCCCTCTGATAAATGAGATACTCGAGGTTCGAAATTAGCGGTTGCTGTGTGCAGGGCATTATAGCATTGGAAAAGACTGAATTTTATAGCGATGTTTATAACACAGATAACTCCGGAACCAATAGGACTAGATCGATCAAATTTGAGGGAATAATAAGGTACATATATTCAGTTCACTGTAGCAAATTTCAGCCGATTTCATTGAGTGGTTTTCGAGTAACGCATTAGATGATGTGGCAGATTATGCATTAGAAATGTGGTAAGTTTGTGTTTTACTAAAATTTTACATATTAAACCAGTCGTCGGTATAATTACACAAATTTAATAATGATGAGAACATGTGTAGCAGTGTATTGTTCCAATCGGGCCAAAAATGTTCTGAAATATCTTTCCACTGGTTTCCAGCCAATCCTAATTGCCATGCAAAATGGATAAATGCCATGGATAGAAAAGACTGGAAATCAACCGAATATTCTTATCTATGTGGACAGCATTTTGTTAATATAATATATTTTAACATACATATTTGCAATAATAAGTTTGTTAAATAAAATAAAAAGACCCAACAATTGTTTCGATTTTTCATCATTTTCAAGGGTCAAATGATGTTTTAAGTTTTTCAGAGTTGTTCATTATATTCCACTAGCAGAGACATCCGGCATTGCCCGAGATAATTTCAGTTGTAGGTTAAACAGAACAACCTGATGAAGTTAAATAATAAGGTTGTTTTCAGTAATTCTACAATTTCCATCTATAGACGAAGCAGTTGTTCAGATGTTTCCGATGCCCGGATAACTTTGTCATCTCTGCCCAATACTCATTCATTTCTTCGCTAGCATTTCGATAGATGTCAATTATTGTTATAATCCTTCGGAAGATTATTATAGGACATAACACCATATGGTTGTTGGTTTGAAGAGCTGAGTTCATGTATGCTTTGTTATCGGTTATGTCGTCAACTGTAACTCGAACGAAGGGACTGCGTCCTCTGTCATCTTTCACTCTTTCTCAATAGTCTAACTCTCCATTATCTCCAGTTACTGATCATTATTAAATATTTACAAGAAAATGTTAACTTCTAAGAAAAGGCCGAACAAAAGGAATTCTACGTATTGTTACAAATTCAATTTTGTTTTATAATTCTTAGAGGTGGGATGGAACCATCATTCTTAATGAACCTACTTATATTGCACACTTTGCCCGGGACTTACTTACCCTCTTGTTGTTCTGTCTCAGATTAAAATGTTATCCATCTTCACCCACTGGGAGCATCACTGGATACTTTGGACCTATCTTTTAAAATTTCCCTTGCCCTTGACGTAGAAACTCTTATACCCTCCTGCTCTAGCGGAGCTTCCGTTGTTCAGATGTTTCCAATGCCCGGGTAGCTTTTTATCTTTCTGTTGCAAATTTCACTGATCAATACTCGTTCTTTCTCTCTTTTTTTTTTTTTTTTTGCCAAACACACAAATTTTCGCCAGTCGTCTGGACGTTTTTAGGGAGCTCAAGGGAGACTCGTGTGATTCCTTAGCCTCCTCGATAAACATTGCCTTATCTATGTCTTGTCATTGCTTAATCATATTTATGCTCGTTGTTAATAATTCGTTACCCCCCCCCTTCCTAAAAGAGGTTAATATGGTTAATTATGTAGTGACACACTAGTAAATGTGTTAAGTTTGTAGTGCAACGCCAGTTAATGTATTAACAAACTTTCAACCCCCTTTCCCTCCCTTAGGGGTTGAATTTCGAAAAACCCCTTCTTAGTGCTCACTTACATTTTGTAAAGAAGCTCTGTACAAAATTTTAAGTTTCTAGGCCTTATGGTTTGGGCTGTGCGTTGATCACTCACTCAGTCAGTTTCTTCTTTTATGTATATAGATAATAAATTTTGATGTTGTAAAGCTATTGTTAATGATACAGTGTTGGAAAATTTATTTTAAGATGTCTTTAAGTTGTTGTAATAAGGTTCCAGATTCCAAGTCTATGTGAGTATTTAACATACATAATTTATTTTCAAACCACCAATTAACACCTTTGATAATAGTGGAATTTACGAATTAACTTGCAACAGATATGACACATTTTACATACGAAGAATGGGTAGACAATTTAACATATAGAGAGCATATTAATTCCATAAAATCAAAATTTGCTAATAATATCATTCATACAGTTCACAAGTTCAGCAAAATTGTTGAAACGATGGAAATTCTAATCCAATCCAAAGACAATAATAAAATTCGTAGCTCGGAAAATATGGAAATTTTTAAAGCCAAACAAACAAATAAATCATGCATATTACATAATCCCGCAGTACAGTAAAATCCCGTTACAACGTACTTCAAGAGAACTGAAAATTTGTACGTTATTTCTAGATGTACGTTATTCTGAAACTGGG
>JAHWFO010056218.1:59808-102837 GCA_023313115.1 Rhysida immarginata
ACGAGACACTCATTCGATGTAGAGAACAGGTTTTTGAAACATGGCACCACAATGACGACGTTGTACGTGAAACTCCACCTCTTTTTCTATCGATGTTTTGCCATCGCATGTGGAGGAACACACCGCAGATCAGGGGTCCATTGCACCCAACCATCTCATGGGAAACTGTTCATTTAGGTATGCTCACACATCTAACCCCCAATGTAGACGTGCACGATCTTGCTGCAGAGCTCGACAAATTACAAAAAACTGAATAGACAGTTGGCTACCACTGCAATTTTCGCAAGTAGCCAACCCAAACATGATATTTGTGTGTCTGTATATATTCATAAAATCAATCTTAAATCTTAAATAAAAGATTTATATATGAAGTTTAAAAAATTTAAAAATGAATCAATTCATTAAAAATGTTAAATACATAATTTAAACTAAATCTTAATTGCTGTCACTGCCACTATCATATTCTGAGTGTGTTTCATCAATTATCACCTTCAAACGTAAGCTGCACCCATGGTTCCCTCTAATTTTTATGAGAGCTGCGTGGTCCAAAATTAACTGTGCCCTATAAAAATATAAACAAAACAAAAGCTATTTTTGATAATTTAATAAGTGGGAAATTGATCGTAAGTGCATGGGAAGTAAATAAGTCCCCCCACTTGCGCAGCTTAGAGGGAACTATGACCACACCTGATTTTTAGGAACATTAGAATATCCAAAAATTTAGTCTTAGAAATGAATGAATATGGCAATTTTATTGAAAGCAACTTGCTGTTTGTATATCTTTGTAGAAATAAGCAGTTGTCACAAACTGGCTATGTACTGATGAGATTAATAACAAATTTTACTATGATCATTCTATGAAATGATGACTCGAACCACATATCAGTGGTATTGTCTGGCTCAAAATCTTGAAGAGCAATGTTTGCTCTCTTTAAGTATCGAAATATCGTCCACTGTGGATACTGATAAACAATTTCTTGATTTGACTTGTTTCGGTAAACACAGGAAAATGCTCTCTCACCGCATGAACTAGATGGAGACATACTGGCCACAAGAATGTACAATTTATTTAGTTGTCTGAATTCTTCTTTCCTATACAGGTTATCAGAAGAACATCTTGAAATGTAAGAAATTAGGCTTATTGCAAAGAAACAATTTGAAATAAAGCCATTCTGTTCGGATCTCGCCAAAATCAGGAGATAACTTGGTGGAAAATTGGCTCCATAGTTGGCTGATGCTTTCATTTCCATAAATGGCAAAGCAGTGTCATTTTTGTGAGACCATTGATTAGGACACAAATGTGCAACTTGTAGAACAAACTCGTCATCTGCATCACAGAAACGGATTTTGATGGAGTCTGCAATGTGCTGGATAAAAATTTTATTTGTTTTACAAATCCCTTCAGTGCCATCATGATAATGTCATCAACTATACATAACAAATATTTCATCAACGAGGAACGAAAATCTAGCATAACAATATGTACCGATAGAGTAATCATGAACAGTAAATACGTAAATAACAAACAGGAAAGAAGGCCACGCCTGCCTTTGTATATACAGTAATGTAATTAGGCCTTCCAATCAGCAGCCGCGTTGGCCAGTAGCCAAGCGGCTACCACCTGTTTGAAAATTGTAGCCAAAATGGAATTTCTGGTAGCAATTGGCTACCAAAATATAGGATTTGTCGAGCTCTGTTGCTGAAACAAAATATGTGGCTGTCGGCTTTGAATTAAGGTACAGCAAAATTCTGAAGCAAATCCAGATAGCTATTTTTATTAACTGTATTTCACAAAAAAAAAAAATAGTCCAGTAATCCCATCATTTAAGACTGCACATCACGCATTAACTTTTGGACCATCCTGAATGTGTTCACATACAACATGAGGATTTTTAAAACCTCATTTCCTCACAGTCTGTTAACTTTGCCCAAAACATGGAATGTTGCTTCATCCGAGAAGGCTACGGATTTTAGAAAATCATGTCTGCATCAGTATGGTGCAGCAAGTCTATCGTAAAGATCATGCACATGGGTTTATCATTGGGATTAATCTCATGCACAACATGCGCTTTATATGCATGCAAATGCAAATGTTTATGAATGATTTTTCTGACTGTTGAAGAAGGCATTTGTAACTGGTGAGATGTAGTCCTCAACAGTGTTCTCCCCAGAAAATTTTTTCAGGTGGGTGGAAAGCTAAAAGAGACAGGTGGACAAAAATTAAAAACAAATAAAAATTATGCAGTGTTGTGCATTTTTCGTGTATTCAGCTGGGTGGTCACCAAAATCAGCTGGATGGCATGCCCGTTCAAAAGGGCCTGGGGAGAACCCTGCCTCACTGTTTTCTAGGGCTGTGTTGAAAGGCTTTCCACACTTGTTCAACTGTTCCTTCCGACACATTAGGCTGCCTTGATCTTTTTTCATCATGTAAACAACCAGTCTTCATGAACCTGGATTGCTATCGTTTTGTGCTTCCAAAAGTTGGTGGATCTCTACCAGATGTTGTTCTGAAGTTTCGCTGTGTCTGAATAACAGAATCACTTTTAATATACGATTCCATGCACAGAACGTTTTCACTAACAGTCCCCATTTTTGAAAAAGTGACTGCAGTGCCCTAAAGCAGCTCCCTCTATCGGTATTAAAAAACTACAAAAATACTTCTTGAGTTTATCTATTATTCCTGCAAACCATTTCATTCCAATGTTAACATTTTTTTGTCTGTGATTTTTTAAAATATTAACAAGACTATTGCATATTAATTCTCCTAGTAATAGCTACCACTCATCCCATTATAGTAGACAACTTAGTAGCATTTGTCTACCAGACTACTGGTTTTATATTTGGAGAAGTTCAAATATCTCGGGATTACATTTACGGATGATGGGCTGCAGGATAGAGACTAGGATGTTTGAATCTGTATAGCAAGCTGTTCGGATGCATAGTGTCGCGATCCGTGGTAACGAAAAGTGAGCTAGGAAATAAAGTCAAGATCTCCGTTTTCAAATCTTTGTCCCCAATCTTAGCTGTGTTCATGAGTCGTGGGTAATGACTGAAAGAGTCAAATCGTGGATACAAGCAGCCCAAATGAGATTATTTCAGAGGTGGCAGTACTACCCTACTAGATAGATGCACAGAAACGCAATGAGGAAGTCTTTAGGTGCTGAGCTGCTACCTCTCTGTATTGAAAGGTCTCGTTTGCATTGGTATGGCCAGATGATACGGATGCCAGAAGGTGGTCTTCCTAGGCATTGCTTTTCTCCAAAGGAGTAAGAGACCAAGGGGACAGCCTAGAACCAGGTGCTGAATTCATGGTGAACCTGCGTTCGAGTCGCATGAGAATTAATTAATTTATTTATTTATTTATTAATTAAAGATGTTAGTAGACTACAATGCCCCCTGAGGCCAGGTATGATCAACGACCGACAAGTGAGACCCCAGGGGCTCAGCAAACATAAAAGGAGACAACAGTATAGGTTAGTCATAATAATAATGAATGAACTTAGTCTAAAACAGTGTTTCCTAAACATCTTTCAGGGGGTTCGCCAAAATTTTTCTGTAATGGCGGATTATTGTATTGTATGCAGGTATGTTTGTATATTTATAAGTTAGTGCTACCCACTACTCACATCTTTGTTAAAGGGGTTCGCGAATCGAAAAATTTTGTGAAAGGAATTGGCAAGTCCTAAAAGCTTGGGAACCACTGGTCTAAAATCAACAGGAACAACCACGATGGGCCTTAAAACAAAGTAAACAGCTGCAGAGTTCCATGTTTAATTCCAGTTAAACAATAATGCGAGTATAATAAGCAAGATATAAATAAACAAAACAGTAACAAACAATGAAACAAATTTAAAAAAAAGAAAACGGAAATTACAGCATTAAACACCAGCCATAACATAATCGGCTATCCATAAGGAGTAGAATAACAAAATACAATCTATACAATGACTACGCAATCCCATTCTGGGCAGGAGTGTAACAATCAAAGAGAGACCTGCTAAAGAATGCTGGTTATCAAATCCAGTTAAACTTAGGATTATGAAAACTTATTAATAAGTTTTTATCATTGAAAATATCTGCTTCAGACAAGATCACAGTAACTGGAGATCTTCCATAGGGTATACCGGTCCTGCAATCCTAACGGATAAGTGGGTTTGAAAAGTAAGTAAGCAGTAAAAGAAACCAGCCATGTGGTACACCCCTTCTACTCGAAAAGGTTGGGAACATTCTGTCCTTATCGATAGCACATATTGTTCAGAGGGAGAGGGGGTGCAACGCCCAGAATTAAGAAAAGAAACGTGGTTCGAAATAATTTGGTTAATTGAAATTTATTGAATACAATAATAAGCTGAATTAAGAATTTATTTGTACATTATGGCAAAAATGGTTTCATTGTAGAAAACACAATTAATACAAACCACAACAAAAGACAGTAGGAATAATAGTGCTTGTATGCACGATAATGAAGTAAATGTTGAAGTAAAAAAAAATTGATTGAAAAAACAATCGGTAATATACAAAAGTTACATGTGTGCAAATGTATATGATATATACAAATGCACACAAGCAAGTTATTCAAAAGAAGAAAGAATTTTAGGGTTACAAAAGTCCGAAATTGAAGAATACAAAGTGTTTAAGGAATAAAACCTGATGAACAGAAATGGCGTCCATTGGCGTGATTAACTTAGTAAACAATACCTCGTAGAATGGGCCCGGTTTAACTTCTGATGAATTTGCGTCGACAAGTAAAAGAAATTTTCCATTATACTCATCTGAAGAAACATAGTTAAACATGACTGGGAGATTCTTAGCTAAGATGAAACTCTGCGAATATCTGTTTTGCATGGATGAGTTATAAATTAGGCATCATTGGTTACTATAGAAGATTGTGTGGCCAATGGAATTGAAAAAAAAAAATCGGGTGCCATTACTGCACAAGAAGAGGCGAAGGGAATGGATGGGGAGATAGGTGTGTATCTACGGAAAGTTGGAAGAAGTCTGCAGAAAGAAAAAATGAAAAAAAAATTAAAAATAATCACCAACAATAAGGCAACATGACTCCCCGTGATCGAGGAGATTAGTCGCGAGGGAAAGTATGTATCAGACTGTAACTGCGACATAAAAGATAAATAATAGTATTGTTTACAAGAAAAAACAATAAGTTACAAATGCAACAATTACAGTCTGTAAATATTGAAACTACAAAAGATAATAATTATTTACAAGAAAAAAAAAATATCTGCTAAATTTATTGCAATCCCTAATTAATGAAAAACTAATAAAGGAGTAACGGATTGCAATAATTAATGAAATCATCGAATTTCCCGAACACATATGAACAACGCTAATGCCTAGTTCACACTGGGCCGGCAAAGCAGCGAAGCGGCATCCGTTGACGCATGCAGACTATGCCCAAGACCAACTAGAAATAGGTCAAGTCAAGTGCCGCGGCCGGCAAATAAGCCAGGCGGCAAAGTTGAAATTTGTTCAATTTTTGCCGGTTGCCGCTCTTAGCCAGGTTAGGCTCATCCAATCACGTTCGACTACTGGAGCACGTGATCAAAAGACTGATGGCGAATCACAATTTTATAGTGAAATAGAATAAAGAGAATGCACTTTATTTTATAAATGTGAAATTATAAATTGCTATTGTCCTTTAGCTTTTTACATTGTTAAATCAGGGTTCGCGCTTACTCGCAATTTACGCGTCAAATGGGCATATATGCTAAAAATTGACTCGTGAATTTTTGATCCGCGAGTCAAAATTGACTTGTTAAATTTTGAATATCACCGGCCCATATCCTTTTCTCCACGTTTTAGCCGCACTTCATTTTGTCATAAGCGATTTTGTTTAAATTTCTAATTAACTATAGCAGCAACTATAGAGATTGCGAATGCAAGTAAAAATATAGAATTTAAAAAGCATTTAAAATTTGACTCGCATTTTCTGAAATTTGACTCGAAGTTTTCAGGCTTGGGAGTCAAATTGACTCGTAAATTTTTTGTCCTAGCGCGAACCCTGTTAAATAGATACGTTTGATTAAATTTTATTTCAAGTTTTAGAACAGAAACGTGATCATGAACTTGGTTTTTGATCGCTTTGATTGGAAATATTGCCGATCAATGTTGGCGACAATCAAATTTAAAAATAATCTTGAAGACTTTTTATA
Organism: Rhysida immarginata; assembly: GCA_023313115.1. Taxonomy (NCBI): domain Eukaryota; kingdom Metazoa; phylum Arthropoda; class Chilopoda; order Scolopendromorpha; family Scolopendridae; genus Rhysida; species Rhysida immarginata. Next base: position 65,979 of record JAHWFO010056218.1, read on the forward strand.
AAGACGAGAAAACTATGCACACAGAAAAAAATATAAATAAAACTAGAATGTTATCGTACACTCTGTTTTGTTATGTTTTAATTATGCTTTCTCAGCGACATATAATTACAGTTGAACTTCTTTATAACGAACTCTGATAAAAAAAAAAAATAAACGAAACAATTCGGAATTCCCAACTGTGCCAATTGGCCTTTCAACAGTGATGGCCTTTCGGATACTATAAATTTCTATGGACCATGAAGTTTGTCTACAGTTTTACTGCAATAACTTAAGATCGAAACGACGATGCCATTATATTTCTCTTCCCTTGCTGCTTCTCTCGTGCTGGTCCAGTGGGAATAACTCGCGCGGGTGGCGGGGGAGGCAGATAAAGATGCTTCGCCGCCTTGCCGGTCCAATGTGAACGGGGCATCAGTTTCAAGTCAGAGCAAAATGGCTGCTTAATGACACAAGTTTCATTGTTCTGATTATCTTATCGGCAATAATTGACATTTCATATTATGAGCTGAATACATGTACAAAATTTTATATATTCAGCTCATAATATTGTTTACTAAGCTGATCTCTGTGATTGAGAATGTTAGGTTGCAAGTCCTCTGACTGTCGTCATCATCATCAAGTTGTGAGTTTGAATTCTGCAGTGGTATGAATGTATGTGTTTTCTTTCTAACCCCTATTCACAGAGTCCAATCTGCATTTTGCCAGATGTGGCATATTGTCCAATTTCCTTTCAAAATTAACCACGCTATAAGTAATGAAAACTTTGGATGAGACCTCATCCTGATAAATTTTGGATATATGGTGGTTGCAAATGATGATGATGAATGTTAATGATTAAATTAAAGCCAAACTCCTTTCTTCTTAATAAATTTTACACTGTCATCAAGTTACATAAAGACAACTGTCATCAATGTTCTTTGAAGGTGCTATTTATTATACAGCGAAATTTTTAATTTGAATCACGTTTGGGTTCACCCCCCCCCCCCCCCCCCGCCTCTACACATTTATAGGAAAACTATAAAGCTATGGATGATGATAATAATAATAATAATAATAATAATAATAATAATAATAATAATAATGTTAATAATACTCTGAAAGAGAAACCAACCTCTTGTCTGCAAAAGAAATGTATTTTGTGCATTTCAGCTACCAAATAGCCATCAGTTGATGGGATGTAGATACTTGTTGGTTTCAAGATGTTAATGATTGGCTCAATTGTTGTCATGTTGTTCCTTGGTACTGTTTTTTGTTTAACAGTTTTATTGTATAAATTTTGTTGTTCAATTCACATTCTCTGTATTCTGCTGATTGATGTCTACAAGGTATCTGAAATGTGCGTACACTTCAATAAATTTTTTTTGTGGACAAGACGTTGGTTTCTCTTAACTGGGATTTTCGGTACATGATTAAAAATTCATTCTAAGTCAAAAACTTTGTTAATCTAAATAAACTTTAACAATAATTAGGCTATAAGTATTGGATATTTAAAAACATGTTTGATATTTTTTTTGTTGACAAAATCTTAGAAATCATTAAAAATACTTTAACAACTTGTTTTGAAACTTAATCATAATTGTATTTCTTGGTTTTCATAAGTAAGTTTTATTTAATAGCAAATTGTATATCAGTTTAAAGTAATGCCCATGTGCAATATCTCCAATGTGTTCAGCAGTTATATTCCTTATGTAGATGGTAAAGCCAGAATCAATTCCTGTAGTTCCAATAATATCAGAGTTGTTACCAGAAAACGTTATCTGATGGATGAAAGGAAGAAATAACTGAATGGACAAAAATTAAAAACGAACAAAACATTTTTGTTTCTCAGGTATTTATTTTATACCATTTTTAATTTATATTGCACGTAAAATTCAAGATAGGAGTCAAGGGGAAAACAACATTTTGTCCTATTATATTTATAATACGATTTTATTGGGTCGTGCAAGTTATCAAATATTAATAAGCTATTATTAATAATAATTTTTAAATAAAAACTAGTTTAAACGGCTGTAACTTAAAGAAATAAGAAAAGGGTCTTGATGAAGCAAAGTGTTTCGGTAAATCTGCCATTGCTAAGGGCCGTACTACAATGAAAAAACATTTACCAAACAATTGAAGCGATCACCAATCATCTGATGTGAACCAAGGTGGACGTAAGGATGATTGGTGGACTTACAAAAGTAGGAGAGAGAAAAACAAGCAAAAAACAAAGTGACATCTTTTCATGGAATGATTTGAACCAACTTGTAAAGCACTTTACTGATGCATTAAATATATAAATTTGAATGGAATGAAAAGCATGTTTACCTGGTGGCAAAAAAAGAAGTGTTGAATGAAATGCTTTTAGAATATTTTCAACATTAAAACAGTTGAAAATACAACACAGATGCATTAGGCAAATCATATAATATTTCAGATGAAGGCACCCACTAAATCATCACTGCTCCAAAGATTTATTTGTATACAGGTTGACCACATCAAGGAACAGCAGTTTTTTGTGTTCAAATACCAAGTATTTTTTTAGTGATTGGCTACCTGGATAATGTTTTTTAACATGTACTCGAGGATGCTTTTTAGCTTGTAACAAAGTGAAGACAGGTTTTTGCTAATAGATAAAATATGGAGCTGTGCAATCCATTATGGTAAATAGGATAGTTATTTTATGTATTTTCACTAAAACGCATAATGTGGGAATATACACTGGCTGACAAAAAAAAGTGAAGCACCCAGAAGGAGTGGTCCAATATTATCCTATCTCAGTACACATGCATACCATTGATGTGTGTGTAAACGATTAGAGTCACAAGGATCTGTAATGTCTAGAATGCTCGCCAGAGTGCATTCGTGATGTCACCGCCATGTTAAGGTGTTACCAGTCAAACTGCTATGAGTCCGACAGTTATGCAAGACGTTCAGAGAAGATTACTGTACTTTACAAGGCACCTGTGATGCGTCGCAAACGCGTTAGGCATCCTATCCATCAATTAGACATTTGACAGGGGCCACATTGTGAGACTCCATGAGGCTGGTTGGTCGTATCGTGCAATTGCCAGGCATGTGGGCCATTCAGATGTCACAGTGGCCCAATGTTGGAATCGATGGGTACATGAGGGCACCCATGCACATCGTGCAGGTTCGGGTCGACCAGCAAACACCCACCAAGGGAGGACCGTCGTATAGTGCTCCAAGCATTAAGGAATCCCATGGCATCGGCACCTGCCATTTGCGAACATGTAACTGGAGACTCTACAACACACCGTGAGTTCCCGCACAGTGTCTCGACGACTCGCATTTGACGGATTGGGGTCCTACTGCCCCATGCGTCGGTTGCCATTAACAGCACATCACCAATGCCTGTGTTTAGAGTGGTGCCTTGCCCGGGAGGCATGGATAGAGGAAGAATGGTGTCGCATCATGTTTAGTGACGAGTCCCCCTTCTCCATGACCTCTGATGACCATCGTGTTCACATATGGCGCTGTCGAGGGCAGAAGGCACAAACCCTCCCATATTGTGGAGAGATACACCAGCATAACCATTGGCATCGTGATGTGGGGAGCCATCGGATATGCGTTCAGGTCACCACTAATTGTGCTTCGGCAGACTTTGACGGCACAGCGATACGTCACATACATTCTGCGTCCGCATGTCCTACCCCTTCTGGCACAGCACCCTGGGACATTGTACCAACATGATAACGCACGCCCACACGCATTTTGTGTGTCTATGGACTGCCTACAGTATGTTGAGGTCCTCCCGTGGCCAGCAAGATCCCCGGACCTCTCCATCATTGAACACGTGTGGGAAGACATTGGAAGGCAACTCCGTCCCAGTACCAACCTGCGGGATCTGGAGGGACAGCTCCAACAACTGTAGACTGACTTGCTTCAGGAGAGGATCAAAAGGTTGTTTGACACCATTCTGAATCGCATAAGGTCATGCATTGGGGCCAGAGGGGGTGCCATACCCTACTGACTTGGTGCTAACATTCCACCTGTATTGCGAATGGCGTTTCTGCTTCATCCCTTATTGTAATCATTACAATAAAGTCACATGTTCTTTCATCATATGTCGTTTCATACACTTTCAACCACTCTTTCTGGATGCTTCACTTATTTTGTCAGCCAGTGTAATTTTGTAGTGACAAGGGTTTTCACTGTATTCCTGAACACATCAGATTTCATATTTTTATTTGCTTTCTTGATCTCTTTTTGGAAAACTGGTAGTTGGGTGTTTGCCAATGCAAGTGAATCCATTTTCTTAAATGAAATCCATATGATCTTGTTGGTAAAATCATCCTTACCTATACATATAAAAGGCAAAGCCTTCACTGACTCATCAGTTGTTCTGCCACTTCCCACATAGGTGGTAAGCTGAAATTTCACATGCTCATTTCTTGCTGTGTGCTTACAAAAAAAAAAGTTAAGTATGTTTCATATCCCATTGCAACAACGAAAGAGGGCGGTGTACATATAGTGAGGAGGGAAAGAGTTGCTATACCATCCTGGCTTTTGCCTTTTGTTTCCGACATCATTGATTGGCAGGGTATTGGGGAAAGAGGGGAGGTTCTAAGTCACGGGCACTGACTATCATGAAGAACTGGGTAGGAATAAAACATAGACTTGAAAATTCTAAAGCAGAGGCCAACTTGATAATTTTAAACAGGAATTGGATTGTGAGATCAAAGCCACCATGCCACCTTCAATTCGCAGTGAAAAACGGAAAAGAGCATACAGGCTGTATATGCCTGAGAAGACACGTAGACGATGGAGTGGAAGGCTATTTAGCAAGGAGGAGGATCATCCCAACGAGTCGAAGGCTTCCCACTAAATAGCATAGCTCTTAACACTGACAAGAGGCTTAATAAAATATTCAGAGCGTGGGGAAATACAAAATCACAAAAACATGGAATCCAGACATCAGCGCAACGAAGAAAGTTATGCTCAAAGAGACATAGTGAAAAAGAGGGATGGAAGGAGGGACTGCATGTTCACCACAGTACTCTAGTTAATAATACAAGGGTGTTCCCTTAATCTACAGCCATGATAGAGGAGTATTTTCATATAGCTTTTTCTTGATGTTCATGGCAGTTTTATATTCGTGCCCATTATTGGGATCATTCCAAATGTTCTTTAGTTTATTTTGTTTATGTACAGTGATTATATGAATGTTCTGACAGTTATTTATTTATTTATTAGTATAGCATTCCAGGAGGAATACAGTTACAAACATGAGAAAAAATACACAAGTAACTATGTTAACCGTATCGTATTTTCTAGACCTTTTCTTTTTTTCAAAAATTTTGGCTCCCACCAGGTCTTGCGATTAATAGAGGAAAGCAACATATATATGAAATTTACAAGAAAATTCTAAGTTTTGTCTCAATATCTTTGAAAAGATCGGTTAGTAGCTAACATCAGTAAAAGTGTAGAATAGTGTTCCCTAACTTCCTTGGCTGATGTCAAAAGACTGTTCTGCATTTGTTGCTGTGACAGCTCTAGATAACGACTAAGTCCAATCCTAATTTGTCTTACTTTTGATTTTATTAATTAAGGATTTCACATGGAAAAACGGTTACCAAACTACTGTGCTGGCAAACATCACAACTAGGTGGCATTTTAAATCATTACTAAAACCTGGAATGTTGCTTCTCAAAAAAAAACAAAAAAACCCAGAGCTTTTAAATTATTCTACAATTTATTTACCTTTAACTTTTACAATTCCTGAATAAATGTGATTAATAATGATTGATAAACTTTATTGTTAACTAACAAATATCTTATTTTTTTCCTTTTTCTCCTCTTGGAAAAGAGTGAATAAAGTTTAATCTCTTAATAATAAATTAGGACTGGTTGCATTCATGTTCCGCACGTATTGCTCCTATCAAGTCTAATTAATGAGTAAATAGTTTGCTTTACTTTTTTGAACTTATTAATTACGTATTTCATGTGGAAAAACAATTGCTGTGCTGAATTGTGGTTGAAAGAAAGTACTCGTAGATACTATCCACTGTTGTCCCAAGGAGTTCATTGTGTCACTTGACTGCTTTGTTATTAAGTAATTGATAATCTTTGTTCATTTATTATGGTCTGATTATGGTCTGAAAAGACTTGTCTCTGCCTGTGCAGCATCATGGAGTGTACTGTAGATCAAACAAAGTCTTCTCTGAGGACATCGTTTATTGCTTGATACAGCTAGAGGGAGGTCATGATGTTTTGGGGTATTTACTACAATGAATTGGGATCTTTGGTTGCAATGTCTGCACTTGAAACAGTATAGGAGTTCATCTCAAGGAGGAACACGTTTTGGATTGCCTTGTCTTCTGGGATGATGGTTGTCAAGTGCAGAGGCTAATCCTTTGAATGTTCATCATAGGATTGGTATGACGAACACTGCAAATTCTCCATATTTGAATCTTATCAAAAATCAGTGCACTATTGGGAACAATGACTAGTGCCTTCACTAACCAATCTTACCAAAGTTTGGGAGCAGGTTGCTTCAGATTGATGCCACCTTTATCTGCACACTATATGAAAGAGAATTGCTACTGTGATTCAGATAAGGAAAAACTGATAATTAATAGGTAGGCTCTGAAAGCGTCCATTTTTTTTTTGTTTTTAAATCCATATTTTATATGAACATTCAATCCAGAATTTCATCATTTTTATGTAGAGTTTTTAATTTATAATGCTGCATATTCCAAATAAGTATCCCCCTGATTAAGAGGCATGAGTTTTTTCCTCATTGAAAATTAATTTGCAGGAAAAATGCATTGGGAATATTTTTATTTTTGAAAAAATAACATGCCCAAAAGAATCTTTTAAAACAGAAAATGAAAACTGTGATTTTTGTTATGCATTGTATACCATTACCTTTTCCAGTGATTTTTTTTCTTTTTTTATTTTTAATTGAGTAATAATAGGCATTTTGTTTTTGCTTGAAAAGTGACAATTGTTTTCTCCTGATTTTGGAGAATAATACATTGATTAGTTTGATAGAGCCTTTTTTTTTATTTATTTATTTTATATATATCTGATGTGAAATATTGAACCTAAATTTTATTAAGAGTACACCATATAATTAGTAACTGGAGTTAAAATTAAATGATGAAAAGAATGAAATTTGCTTTGTCATTTAATCATAGTAATGTGATTTACCTGCTACCAAATGCTATAATGTCAAATTGATTATACATGTATTATGATTGAAATCATGTTATAAATTGAATAATTTAATTAAAAATTAACTAATAGCAGATGCCTGTTTTTCATTCATTGAGAGCTCTCCTATTATTGAGATCATTTTTCCTACCTTTCTTTTTTCCTCAAGATTTTATTTACCATAATCAGATATCATCACTGAATTGATAAGAAAAAATGAATCTTTGTTTCTTTAAAAAAATTTCATTAAAAGCCAAAATTTATATTTTTTTTTATTAAATAAGAACATTTTTTTTTTTTTTATAATGAAAATAATATTTAGAAATTTGTTGTACTAGAATTAGGATAGCTTTACCTAACACTGTTATTAGTACAGTAGTCCCTTTGATCAACTGATTAAATTTTCTGGAATGGCATTCTTGTAAATAAATTAAAAGTTAAAAAATGCATTGATTAACATGCTAAGGATAATTATAAATTTCATAAAAATACAAAGTACTTTTAAAAAATACTTAAAAATTAACTACAAAAAGAAAGGAAAAAAAAAAAAAGAAATACTGAGAAATTTGTCATAAAAACATTTTGCTAATTTAATAACCTAAGTTCAGGATAATTTTAACATGATTTTTAATGTTAATAATAATATATGATTTCTTGTGTTTGTTTTGATTCTATTTTTACACTAGCAATTATGATTGACTTTAAGTCATTCACGCTTTTTTATTCTTAAAAATCATATTGTTTTATAAGTTTACATTTAAAAATTATGGTGGCCTCCAAAGCCTGTTCTCCCTTTTACCAGCCAGTGGTGTTGGCTGTGATAGTATTTGACATAGCCTAGCAAGCTGTCGATAGCTAAAAATAACTTTGCTCTATTTCTGGGTGGGAAGCATTTCATGATTCCAACTGAAACCAGGAGGATGTACTATTAGTGAATTTCAGCCATGAATTTTTTGTTTTTTTTTTGTTTTGGTTTTGTTGTTTTGTTTTCCTAGGAAAAAAAAATAAACACATGTATATAAAAGATGAATTTAAATATATATTTTTTGTTAATAAGAAAAAAAAATCACTTGATTTCAGAAATATGGCTTTTTGCATTTTTTGAGACACTTGTCTTCATTTCTTTTTCTTTTTCTTTTATTTAATATTATTGCTTGCCATTGTTTACTTATCTATTGGAAAAATTATTGAATGATTTAAGATGATACATTGAAATTTTAAGTCAAGGTTATTACTAGAAAGAATTAACACTTTGTAAATTGCTGCCACCTGGTGTAAATTTTTAAAAAATGCGTTTTATTTATTTTTTTATTTTTTTGAAGCAACTTGTGGTGATTTAATGGGGATTGGATGCTGGCTCCTTGATCATGTGATCAACTTGATTAAATTGCAGTATGTGAGAAATAGTAGTTGCTACTCCAAGGGGAGAGTGGTGTTTTACATTCCTCCTGCAATAGTTAGACTGAACACTACTCCAAGGAGATAACTCTGAAACCTCTTTCTTTTTTCTCTTCTTCTCTCCCTGTGTGTGTGCGTTTCTTTCTCCCCCAACACAAGTGGTGTAATATTATCTCCACTTGTTTGGCTTATCTTTTCTCAGGATACATAAGAAAGAAAGAAAACATTGGGGAAAAATACCCATACCTAGATTATTTTAGGAGTACTCTACCCATTATTATGGGATGGAGGTGGAAATGGCCAGTGGGTTCTGTTGTGATTTAGGAATAGGACGAATCTCTAGGTCATCAGGTAAAGCATTTTAAGCATGATTTATTGAGGGTGATGTATCATGAATTAGATGTTTTTGGGTGTATACTATTTACATTGCCTGTATTAACATTAATGTCAAAACAAACACATGACATAACATCTTGAATCGTCTAAAAATGCTTAAATAAACATTTATATAACTTTGAGATTTTATTATTGTTGTTGTTTTTTTTTTTTTTTAATGTACACCTATAATTTTTGTGTTCTGATTTCTTCGAGAATGAGTTTCTGGAAGAACACACGATTCACCTGTTAATATTTACACACATGGCCTTGAAATTTTGAAGTGTTGATAAACTCTTGCCATCATTGGAAAATATTTAGTTCTTTGTTTTTTTTCCTTGTCTTGGGATTATTTAATTTTCAACATGCTAAAAAGTAATATCTATAATATACTGTGTTTTAAAATTATAATTATTAATCTTATTGATTTTTTTATAATTTCCAAAGTATGCAGATTAGAAAAATGTATTAAATATAATTTGATTATTCAAACATTATTGATTAATATTTTATAATCGTTAAGCAATCTGTTTTTAATGTGAATTAAATTTTATAAAGGAATAACACATTAGGTTTATTTATTTACCTTTTGTACTGGAATAACTTCATTTTAAATGACACTTGTCCTTTAAAAAACATAAATATCCCTAGTTTATTTTTCATATGAAGTGCTTTAAAAAAAGGAAGTAGATTTATGAGATTTAAATTCAAAAGGATATTATGTGAAAAGATCACAGTTATTGTATGATAATTTATGTGTACAAAGCATTATAATGTGCTATAATAGTTATGCTTACCTTATTTATAGGGCAACTAAACTGACATGAAATACTTTAATCCTTTTGAATTCTCTCCCATTCTCTCTTTTTCATAATATTTTTTAACCACAAATCTTTGCCGAATCTGCCAACAAAACTTTTTAAAAACTTATGAATAACATAATTTTTCAAAACAATTGATAGAAAAACATTACAGACCGTTTAAATACATTTTTGTTGCTGCTTAGAATGTAAAAAGCTATCTATTAAAATTTTACCTTTTCTAATTGCTTTTATTGCATACAACCCTAATTAAAAACTTTGATTTTATTTATTATTTACTGCTATAGAATATTTGAATAAAAAAATAGATTCTGATCAAGTCATAAGTAGTGTCAGTATAACTAAAGGCTTAATTTAATTTTTCTTTGGCAAGAGTGCAATTCCATTCTTAATTTAGCAAATGTTAAGTCATTTTAAGCAGCTTGGCATGAAAATAGTTGAAGGCAAACGTGCCACTTTCTACAGTGTATGCTTGGCAGTACTCCATTTGTCAAAATGTTTTTGAAGATTGATACTAATATAAACTTTGGCTCTCTATCCTAAATTTAAAAAAAAAAAAAAAAAAAAAAAAAAAGGAAAAAGGAAAACTTTTCAACCCCCTTTTTCTGAATGAATTTCAATTATTGGCATTCCTGGAAATTTTAAATTTGGAAGATTGAGTCATTCACCGTAAGCATAAGAGAAAAAAACTATTGGGCAATTTCTACATATGTCAGTCGTATTAAATTAATAGTAATTTAATTATTTTGATATAAATTAGATTGATGTAAAGGCCAAACATCAACATCTAAGCAAATGTGTTATTGACACACTTGACCTGAGCAAAACTTCTCTTCTATTTATAGTTCATTCTATCAGAATAGTAAAACCCAACATTGTGTAAACAGGAAAAGCATCTGTCAAGGGAGGAGGGGAGTTAGGCCATATGTAATATAAACTACAGTTCTATAGTTAGTCTGATAACTTAAAATTTTATATTTATTCTTTGCTAAATGGCATTAAAGAAGTAACGCACATTAAAAAAATACACAAACTACATGACATTAATGTAAAACCATGTATATCATTTAAATTTTCTTATTCCTATACAATTGAGATATACTTTACCTTGGCTTTTATGTGTATTTATAAAATGATAAAATATTAATAATTTCTACTGTCATAATTAGAAAAAAAGTACTCTTTTTAACTTTGATATTGTCATTTGTCATTAATGAACTACCATGACAGTAGAAAACTTTCTAGAATTTTATATTATAAATTTTTCTGTTAATTAAAACAGTTTATATAAATTTTATAGTAACACAATTCATTTTTTTTTTTAACTGTGAATTAATAATAATAATTATTGAAGTATTTTTCTTAAATGTAGACCATATTAAAAAATTATATATAAATCTGTTTTTAAATGTATAATGTGGAAAATACGAGATGTGTCTAGAAAATTAGGTTAAATGTCTAGTATTTTTTCAAAAAATGTTTATTTGACAAAATGTCCATTACAACTTTTTTAATGATACAGGGGTTATTTTTGTCCACCATTGTCCAAACACTTCTTAAGCCCTTGGTGCTAGCTTCTGTATCCCACACAGTCACAGAATTCTGGTGCCTCCTGCTGGAACAACATTTCAATCACATGCTTGATCTCTTCGTCGTGGAAGCGTTGTCCAGCAAGATGTTTCTTTAGATTAGGAATAAATGCAGAAGTTCATCAGAGAACACAGACTACCTACCACTCCTGTGTTCGTCATGAACATCGGTTCTGCCTCCAGAAAATTCACGACACCACTTCGTTATAGGTTACGATTCATAGCGTTTTTATAAACTGGAACAAGTGCTTTGTGATTATCCGCTGAGTGCTTATCTTGAGCTTGGAAAAAACGTATGATGGATCGCACTTCACATTTGGCAGGATTCTGAATCGGCACAGCCATTGTAAACAAGTATTACTCAAACTAGACTCCAAATAGCAATGAGGAACAGCTGCAGGAGGGAAGTGGAAGGCTAACAGTTAAAGCCAGTAGAGCCAACTTACACACCAAAATATTACTTGTCCCCCTAAGGGGTTATAACTTTACTTTCTGGATTTGCCTCATGTGATAGGTATAGCCTTCCTTGTAAGCTAAGGATTTATGGACAAAGGACAAAATGAACATTATTTTTCATTGTTAAAAAGATTTGAAACATTAAAATCCTCACAAGAAGTACCTGCTGTTTTAGATTGTGGATAATTATTTTTTTGTCATTAATGTTTCTTAAAAGTTAAAGGTCAAGGGACACAAATTTTGACTTACTGATTTTATGGCGTTATTTTAAAGAAGGAAACAGAAAAAAATATCTGTTTAGTAATTAATAACCATTTCCTTAATTTATTATTTTTTCAGTTTTAGGGAGACTTTTTCAGAGGAGTATCATAACATTTTACTTCAATAATCTTAGTAAATTTTCCAGGACTGATATCATATATTCTTGGAGGGGGGGAGGGCGAGGTGCGAACATAAATGTGTTTAATATTGGAAATCAGTATCTCATTTCACTCGGCACTTTCATGCAAATATTCAAAAATAATTTAAAACCTAAACGAAATATATTTCAATTTAAATACACTGTGTGAGCATATTATTATGACCACCTGACATTCTTATGCAAATGCGCGCACGGACGTCGCCACAATGTTGCTAGCGGGCCGAACCCATAAAAAGGGAAGCTGAGTGTCGTCGACAACAGTAGACGTGTACCATTCTTCAACTATGGGTAAACGACACGATTTAACAGCCTTCGAACACGGGATGATTGTAGGTGCTCGGAGCTATGGAGCGAGTATCAGCGAAACAGCAACATTCCTGGTGTGCTCAAGAGCAGCCGTCGTTAAAGTATTTAAAGATTGGACGGTTAGCTGGAAGACGGGGTCTAAACATTCGCATTGTGGCCGTCCGCAGATGGTTGATGATCGGACAGAACGGAGACTATCACGACTGGTAAAGGATAACAGAAGGGCAACTGTGCATCAAATCACTGCTGACCTTAATCAGGGGTCCTCCAAAACGGTCTCTGAATGCACTGTCCGCCGCACACTGCATCGCATGGGATACGGAAGCCGAAGACCTGTCCACACACCTTCGTTGTCTGTAGCCAACAAGCGGAAATGACTCCAATTCGCTCAGAATCACAAGGACTGGACTATCGAGCAGTAGAAACAAATCATGTGCTCTGACGAGTCACGATTCCAGTTACATCTTGCAGACGGCCGCGTGAGAATCTGGCGGAAACAGCACGAAAGCATGGACCCTGCATGCATGAGTACAACCCTTCAGGCTGGTGCGGGCAGTATTATGGTCTGGGGAATGTTTTCCTGGCATGTGTTGGGCCTGTTAATACGTGTTGAGCAACGTCTGAATGGCACAGCATACCTCCGCATCGTTGCCTATCAAGTCCACCCTGTCATGTTGATTGCGTACCCCAATGGAGATGGCTACTTCCAGCAAGACAATGCGCCATGCCACAGAGCTCGTGTTGTGCAGGAGTGGTTCCAGGAACATGAGGGGGACTTTACCTTACTTCGGTGGCCCCCACAATCCCAAGATCTCACTCCAATAGAGCATTTGTGGGACGAAGTCTAACGAACCATCAGACGGCTGGATCCACCACTGTCCAATCTAGCACAACTAGACAGTGCTATCCATCAGGCATGGTGTCAGATTCCTCCCACCACCTTCAAACATCTGGTGGAATCAATGCCACGAAGAATCACCGCAGTATTAAAGGCAAAAGGTGGCCCAACAAGATACTGACAGGGTGATCATAATAATATTCTCACTCAGTGTATATACAGTTGTACCTTGGTTAACGACGGCCTTAGATAATGACGTTCTTGGTTAATGCAACTGGCTGTTAGGAAAAAAGTGCCTTGATGAACGGCACATGCTATGGTTAATGACGTTTAATTAAGTGCTACTGGTATTCCATGACTACTGGCCTTTGAGTATAGAAACCCTTTGATAAGGCCTGAATATTCATAATCAACATGAAATTTTACATCAGAGGCTATCTTGTATCCTATAATCTAACGGGGACCTACTTAATTTTAATTTGGTTAATGTGTATCCGTTCATCAGTTGACATGGAAATATCTTTTGTCCTACATACTAGCAAACCTATTCTATGTTGCGCTTAGCAATTTGCAGGAGGACATTGTTGACTAGAGAATACCACGCTGCATAGTGCTGAAGCTAAGACACATTTGACCTATCAGAACCAGCAGTTTGTTTCTCGATGATGGTATGTTTTCTTGCAGTGTACTGTGTTTTATTTTATATGATGATAAATATGGTTTTGTGATAAAAATGTGTATTTGTGCATTATTTTTTTTTATGAATAAATGATATCTACAGTACATATTTTTATGGCATTTTAAATCGTTTTTATCTGCATATTTGATATGTAATGTGGTTGTTGGGGAGGAGCTGGAACGAATTAATCGATTTTCCATTATATCTTACGGGAAATCGTGCCTTGGATGATGACTGCTTTGGTTAACAATGGCAATCCTGGAACGATTTGCTGTCTTTAACCAAGGTACCACTGTAATTTGAAATTTCAGTTGCACATAAAAAAAATTAAATAAAAGTGGAAAAAATTAGGGGGAATTAGGGCACAAGATATCTATTGATGTCAAATATCTTTATGTAAAGGGAGAAGTTTTATCAGAACTTTCTGTTTATAAACTATCGGCTGAAGATTTTTTGCAAGTGGCCACCATCTTTCACTCGGTTATGACGCCCATTATCGTTTGTGATGCATTTTTTTTAATTTATATACATACGTAACTCCAGTAAGATAATGGATAAGAAGTATTATTATTTTTTTTTTTTAAATTGAATAACATCAACGATCAATGTAGGCAAAGGTTTTAATTTAGTGGGCGTCATTTAATCAACTGAATATTATAATTAATAATATACAATTTATTGACTGCAAATTCCATTTTTTGGGAAGTTCTGCAAATATTGTCATTAGTATTTATTGGATATATGAACAAGTTGGTCAAATTCTATTCCTTTGGGCTTGGAAGCAGGGTGTACAAAAATTATTATCGGGGTTTATGTACCTTATAACTTTTGAATAAAAAAAACAAGACGAAAAAAATTATTACATATTCGTAAAGTACAGGGTGCGGCAGCATAACTTCCTTATTTCGTATTGCAATAAAACAAAAAGTATTAAAGATATCGTTTTATTTTTTATTTTATACAAAAGTTACACATTTAAAGTTGTGGTTTACATAGTTTTAAAAATCATATGAGGTAAGTGACACCCACCATTGCCAATGCAGTGGGTGAACCCATGTGAACCCATTGTTGATACTCAAACATGCTCGAGGAGTTTTTTTTTTCCCATGACTGGATGAAATGGACTTGAGGGACTTATGGTTTCACCAGGACGGAGCAACGGCCCATACGTCAAGGGCATCGATGGCTGTTGCGAGATCACTTCCCAGGGCGCCTCATCTCATGGAGAGGCGATTTGGGGTGGCCGGCGTGTTCTCCCGACAAAAAAATCCATGTGATTTTTTGTGGGGGTATTTGAAATCCCGTGTCTATACTAATGGGCCCACAGACTCTGGGTGACCTGAAGAGAAACATTCAAGGAGAGACAGCCAACATACCCATCAATATGCTGGAGAGAGTGATGAGAAACACCAGAATTCAGTTCACCCAGTGTATCGACAATGGCGGGCATCACTTACCCCATATAATTTTTAAAACTATGTAAACCACAACTTTAAATGTGTAATGGTAAACTAAGAAATAAAAAAAACTCTTTCACCACAACGATAAACGGATTGTGGTGAAAGAGTTTTTTTATTTCTTAGTTTACCATTACAATTATCCACACTTGTCTTTTTTATTATTTATTAAATGTGTAACTTTTGTATAAAACAAAAAATAAAACAATATCTTTTAATACATTTTGTTTTATTGCAATACGAAATAAGGAAGTTATGCTCCTGCACCCTGTGCAACTCAAAGAATTTTAATAATTATTTAAATAAAGTTAAATAATTTCCACATGGCTGCCTTTCGTAGCACGTAACACATTCGGACAGAATTCAGTTTCTTTCCAAGTGTTCTCCGGCATTTGCGGTGTAACAGTGTTAATTGCAGTAACAATTCTGCACTTCAGTTCATCAAGTGAGGGCACTGGGGTCTTGTAAACAGTGTCCTTTGACATACCCCCGTAAGAAAAAAATCAAGCAGTGTAATATCTGGTGACCATATATGTCGGGAAGGTTCATGTCTAGTAAATTGCGTACAATTTTGCCCCAAAGTGGGAGTGCACCATTCCCAATAAAGTTTATGATATAGGTCCAAGAATTAAAGGGGAGTAATCCAAGCAAAAATTGAAGTTTTATTGCTGAGGTTTACAATAGTAATATCAAACAGGTACAAATAAAGGAATAGGTAATCTTCTGCAAATAATAATGTGATTCATTGATTCTATTAAACAGTTTAAAATATGCTGACTGGCACTGGTGATAATCTCAGGCTTGAAAGGATGAATTTATCTGGTCCAAAACGTGCTGACGTAATCTTGCTTGAGAATAAAGGAAGTAAAAAAATCCTCTTAGATTGGTCTTCTGACAAGAGGTAAAAACATCTTCAATGAAATATTAAAGAAGTTAATTAAAATCTACAGACTGAAAGGACAACAATCAAACTGCTGAGTAAACAGCTCAAATTAATAAAATACAATAATGGTGAAGAATAACTTAATTCAACATCACGTAAAAGGGAGTGATACAATATCAGCCATACCAGAAAATCTGTTCTAGATATGTTAAGCCATGGGAACAAAGCGCAGCCCTAAAAATAGAGAGAAAGAAAGGAGAAAAAGAAAACAAAAATAAAAGGCAACCAAAAAAAGAATCAAAACAACAAAAAATTAAAGCAAGGGAAGAACAAGAAAATCAATTACAACAACAAAAAAAGAAAAAGAAAAAGAAAGAAAAAATAAAAAAGAAAAAAGAAACCTTAACCAAGTAAACTCCAGGCAAACGGACAAGATGAGGTAAAGGCGAGGGAAGCTGCAACAACACACGAGACTACAACAAAAGAAGTTATAGGGAGAAAACGATTAGGTAAAAGATTCAGGCAGGAGGAAGGAAAAAAATCAAACGGCTTGAAAACCGAAAAAAAAAATCGTTTACAATAAAGGCAAATGAGCAATAAAAGAAATCATGAATTCATAACATTAATTTAAAAAAAAAGCAAAAGAACAAATAGTATAATTTTAGGGAAACTGGCTGTTCCGGCAGCAATTAGTGGCTTCTGCAATTAAAACATGTAATATAAAAGAATTAACAAAATGCAAAAATTGATTGTCTTAAAGTTAATTCTAAGATCCATTCGTTGCAGAACGGAATGCGGCGAAAATCGTTGCAGGGGAGGTCAACTATTCAACAAAACCAAAGATCCGCTGAAAGGAACGGTAAGCGGATAGAAAACGGTCCACCAAAACGTAAACGAGTCGGTAATTCATGGGTGCTGACAGAAAGGTCCATGTTTGAAATGGCGATCAAAGGTGAGGACTAGTCACAGAAACAAAGCCTCTGAAACTGTCTGTAGAAAATGACAAAAATGCGATGATACCAGAGTGGAGGCCATAAATTGTCAACTACTTCAGGACGAGAAAGAATAAACAAATCTCTCACCAGTTTATGCCCACTTTACTATGGCAGAAGTATGGCCGATGCCTTTTCTCTCTGAAATAGTCGTCGCTCTTGACGAAAATATCCTCACTGCTGGATGTCTGGGTGAACACGCCAAACGCTTTCCATGTGCAAAGGCACATCATCTTTACTGAGAGGAAAGAAAAAAAAACAATTCTCGGAAAACATCATCAAAATCAGCTGCCTTCAATCGGCGAAGACGTGCCTAAGCTCTGGCAACTAAGCGGACACCAGACTGAACCCTATTACATTTTACAACAATTGATAAAATAAAGATACAAATAAAAGTATTTTTGTATGAAATTTAGCCAAACATGAAAGTCCTACTTTACACATTGTTCATTGCATTTGCACTGTTTTGGAGTAGTTAGAGGAATCATATCACTTGATAACACTAAATGATTTTTATCATCTAAACACATATTATCACGTATTCTAGCTGAAATGCTACTAAAGTTTTAGGGTTGAAGAATGGCCAGATCCTGAAGGCATGTTTATGGCTGTTAGCAATATGCTGCGAGTATCAAACGATACTTTCAATTTTTCTGGACCAGTTGCGAAATCTTACCTTCTTTTTGTAGATTGGTGGTTCTTTTATAATTAGAATTATAATTTCTTGACATAAAAATATTTTATCAAATATTTGTATGACTGTGTGTGTGTCATTTGTATACTTGAAATAATCAGAATCTGGGAAAATACAGACAGTATCTGGAAGATTCTTTTTTTTTTTTTTTTTTTTTCCCCTAAGAAAAAATTTTGCTTTTCTTGTTATTTTTTTGATATTTTTCCCTTTTCATCTTATTTGACATCAAAAAGCACTATATTCTTCGACAATACTGTAAGTATTCTCCTATGATGCGATCTCTTGTTTAATGTGATCCCATTTTCAGAGCCCCAAAAACCAGTTAAAATTATACTCTCTTGTATAATGCGATCCCCATTTTTTGTTTTTGACTTGTAGCTAACTTATGAGAAATAATATATGCAAGAATATATACTGGGTTTTGCAAAAGTTCTGTTACACTTGCGGATGCGTCGATATCGGGGGGGGGGGGGGGGGTGGAAGCATCATGGAGCAGGTGCTATTGAAGATGTGGGCGATACCATAATGTAAACGTATATAGGTATATAGGTAGAATGAAGGCGATTCAGATACAAGGATAATGTGATGGAACATAAAAGAATCGAGATCTCTGCGCTCCTTCGTGCGAGCCACAACAAGCTTGACATCGCTAAGCAGTTCAATGTCAGCCGGATGACTGTCCACAGAGAGGCTGAAGAACGGGGAAGATCTCCACGTGCAGGCAGACCTCGCGTTATCAATCATGTGGGTGTCAGAAAAGCCTTCGGACGTGACCCGACTCTCAAAATGACACAGTTCGCAAAGAAAAAGAATTTGAGGGTGTCCAGAGCCATCAAAGAAGAGGGTGACAAGACCTTTGCTGATGGATGGCATGCGAGATAAACGTCGGAAGCGCTGTCATCACCTTCTCAACGACTTGAAGAGCCATGGCAATCGCATTGTCATCTTTTCTGATAAAAAAAAAAACCTTCACGGTCGACCTGGTCATCAACAAGCAGAACGACCGCGTGGTCAGCTTCGGCCAGGACATCTTTGAGGTCTGCTACGTGAATACGGCCAAGCACCCGGCCTCAGTGATGATGCTCGGCGTTGTGGCGTCAAATGGCATGAAAATGCCAATCTGATTCCCGACCAGTTACAGGCTTTCTGCGGCCGACTACATACCAAGAACATTCTGCCCTGGGTGAAAAAGGAGACGAGGAATGCGGACTACGTCTTTCAACAGGACGGTGCCCCAGCCCACAGTGCCAAGACCATTCAAGAGTGGTTGGGGGTCAAACATGAACTTCTGGTCTAAGGACTTTTGGCCTCCTCAGTCGCCCGACTTCAACCCACTTGACTGCAGTGTGTGGGCGCATATCGAGAGCAAGGCCTGCAAGATCCGTCGCAGCAACGTCAACCAGTTGAAAGCATCTGTGAACCGCGTGTGGACCGGCATGAAGAAAGACTACATCCGTAATCTTAGACCTTGCCTAGAGCATTTACTTGCTGCCGATGGCAGTTACATCGATTAATATGCATTGTGTATACACCAAAGTCAATCCTGCAATAAAATACGGTGTCTATTTGCATCATACCCGTAGTTATGTCATTTTTGTGGAGGTCCTCACATGTGTAACAGAACTTTTGCAAAACCCAGTAGAATAAAAAAAATCTCTATTTTTTACACTTTTAAAAATGCATATCCTGGATCTTTAATATTAAAAACCTTCAAAATCCGATTCTTTATCACCTGAGTCTTCAAAAAGTTTCTTAATACAGTACAGATTGTGGTTTATTAAAAAAAATATATAAAAGGTTAGGTTTACATGTACAGGGTGTTGCAAAAATAGACAGGACAGTACTGCTGGGTAACCTATCTCTCATTTCAGGGGCCGCTTCATATAATAATTGGGAAATTTTATTTTGTTAACCCATTTATGCCAAAATTGGTAAAAATGAAAATTGAGACTTCATATCTTAAATTTATACTCTGTAGCATGTAAAGACAAAAAAATAATTTACGAAGACATAAAAAAATGGACGACAGCAAAATAGAAGATAAAAAAAAAATGGGAGACATAAATCTAAGTTTGGAATCGTTAGGCAACAGGCCAGGAACTGGCGTCACTACTTTGTTTCCTTGTTAAGTGAATTAAAAGTAAAAATTTTATTTTTAAGTTATGTTTAATTTTTAAGTATCATGGAATAATTTGCCTTTATTGGACTGCATTTTCATTTCATCGAAATTTTTTTTGTGAACTTTTCGGACCTTAATTTCAAAATTCAAATTCTTCAAGACATTCAACATTCGAAATTTTTCATCGTTATCATTGTTATCATTTCATATTGTCATCTAAACAAGTGCCAAGTCAACAATGAAGTTCATTTCTACGAGGTGTGAAAATTATTGCCAGGACAGTAGACTTGAGATTACTTGGACTGTTAGAAGCTTTGTTATTTAGTAATCTTTTAAATTTTATTAGTTTTAAGTCCCTTTTTAATTATATTCTTGAAATTTTTTTGTTTTTGTAAATTATTTTTTTATGTCTTTACATGATACAGAATATAAATTTAAGATATGAAGTCTCAATTTTCGTCTTTACCAATCTCGGCATAAATGGGTTAACAAAATAAAATTTCCCAATTATCATTTTCTGAAGCAGCCCCTGAAGTGAGAGGGTAGCTACCCAGCAGTACTGTCCTGTATATTTTTGCAACACCCTGTATAAGAAGACAGACACGATACAATTACAGAAGTTTACATGTACTTTTATTGTATGTTCATTTTTCGAAAGTATTACAGTACATGTTATGCATTCGTGCGTTGAGTACTGTAATAAATTTCAAATGATCATTCAGAGTATACCAGTAATTTTCATTCCAAAAAAGTAGCATTGATGTGATAAAGGAGGTGCCTTTCCGAATTCAGCTGCATTTTGTTCAATTTAAAAGACTTTCCATTATATAAAATGCTTGATTAAATTTTTGTTAATGTTTTAAGTGTAAGCCAGTTTTATTTGAATCTTGGCCTATCCAAGTTTATGTAATTTTCCAGAATTAATATTAAATGTTTGGATTGTCCTGTATTATTATTTAAGTCTCATTTTATGCATTATTACCGTTATTTCAAAATTGAACCAATAATATTACAGTACATGTAATTTTTGTTATTCAATTTTAAGTAATGTCTTTTTATTTTGTTGGCTTAAAAGCTTAAGAATAATTAACTATAACATTCAGGTACACACATTTTGTGGCTGCAACAGTGCAATTTTATTTTGATTCCTTCTAATGATTTCTTCCAGACCATTTGGGATCTTCACATTTTCTTGCATACAAACTCAAAAGTGTTCTTAACAATGATATTAAAGCATCATCTACCCGTTTTTCTATTTTGCTGTAAATGGGATTTTTAAAAATGAGCATATAATAAAGTTATCATGACTGTTAAATAAATATGTCAAAAAATGGACAATTTATTTGAAACATCTAGTAAACAAAAAAAAAAAAAAAAAAAAGTAAAATGCCATATTAAGTGCGTAATTGTATAATTGTGTGGATTATTTAACAGTATGAAAAATATAATTTTATTAGCTTGTATTCTTTCATATTGAATTTTTAACATTTATATTTTAATAATGATTACAAACTTCGAATTTCTAAATTATGATATTAAAATTGAAATTAAAATACAGCTTCTTCCATAGCACATTATTATTTTGAAAATGGTTTTATATGGATTTTCTAAGTATGGGCAAAAAGATATTTTTAATGAAATACATTGCTACGATGTAATTAAATTCTATTAAGTATTTAAGACCAACAAGAAATCTATATAAAATTTATTTTTCAATGAAAAAGTGTTTTTTCTTTCTTTCTTTTTTTTTTTATTATCAATTTCCTGTGTGTTTATATTTCCTTTTTTTGTCAAAGTCAAAAATACTGAATTATACTTTGATAAATAACGTTATTTATCAACATTATGGAAACATATCTACACAAAAATGCAAAATATAAGATCATAAAGAATGGAATTTGCAAGTTAAGATGTAAAAATTGAAATTAAAAAAAATTATAATTAATAATTTTTGGAAGGAAAAATATTTTTGGAAATTTCAAGGACATGGAGAACAGACAATTAAAGAAATGAAGGATGCCAGGTAGAGAATGGATATTTTTAACTAGGCAGATCATTATATTGATTGGATTGCCAGAGGGGGGATAACTTGCTGAACAAGGATGTATGAGTAGAAGTAGGAGACTTTTAAAAGGTGGGGGGAAAAAAAGGAAGTAAAATGAAGCAGTACAGAATAAGTGTTAAAGAATGTATCCCCATAAGGAATAAAACTACAAGTGGTAGAACTCTATAATTCCTTATTTTTCTGCACAAGGGTGCCCCCTCCGTTAAGTTGAGCTTCATTTGGTTCATGGCGTGGTTGCATTATTTAACAGGATTTTAAAGTAATACAAGGTAGTCTAGGAGGAGGAGGGAACTATTTGACCATGGCATAGAGGCACACATGACGTAGGACATGGTAAGGAGGAAGCAGCTCTGCAATGCAGGGTTTTTTTAAGCAATGCGTATCATTGAACTGTAATTGTTCGTGTTTGTCAGAAGCAGAAATGGCGTTTGAAGAAGAACGTGTGAATATCAAATTCTATCAGGATTTGGGGTAATTGACAACAGAAACATTGCACGTAGATCCTGGCTCGCCTTCATGATGCTATCTGCTGGAAACGCCCAGAACTCTGGAAAAGCAAGGATTGAGTATTGCAGCATGACAAAGTCCCTGCACATTGATCTTTCAACTTTTCCACACCATTCTTGCTCCGTGCGACTTTTACGTGTTCTCCCATCTGAAAAACGAACTCAAAGGATGCCATTTCAAGAGTTTTCCTGAAAATCATCTCCTCCAAAGGCTTCCAGGAATGTTTTTAACAACTATACTTGCATTAGTAGAAGTGCACAGTTGCAGAAGGGGAGTACTCGAAGGTGGTTGTGTGTAACAGATGATAACAATGTATCTTAACCGTCAAGAAGGCCAGTCTCTGAACCTATTGATCTTACTCAGTATTATTTTATATTACTAGACTGTTCTGTTTAAATAAAAGAAAAAGAATTATTTTTTGACAGAAATCTGCATTTCTGAGTTACTATTCTCGGTGGCCAAGAGGCTAAAGCTTAGGTATTGTTGCTTTTTAAAGTAGCAAGTTGCAGTTCAAATCACGCTGAGGGCATGGAAAACTGGTGCAACTAGAGGTTAGGCTACCCGGGATGGTCCTTCAATTTGCTGCCCCCATTTCCTCGAGCAAAAAAATAATAAACTTCAAAATTATAAAACAGAATTGTAAAATGGACCTCTCTATTGTTCCGATAGAAAAACAATTTATTTTCATGCAATAGGCCAAAAATGTCACCCATTAAATGTCACTGCCCCTATATCCCTTTCTCGTTACGCCACTGATGAGATCCGTGGGCTGATCCTGTGCTAGGTTAACCATGTAGAAATTGACCATGGGCTAACTTCCAAAATAGATCCAGTGATTATTTAATTGGAAAGGTAAAAAAATGAGATGAGGTACAGCTGAATCGTTCGTAGTAGATGGTCTGTATTTTTAATTGGTATAGCATTTCTTTCTTTGGGTAGTTTACTAAACTTTCAGACAGATTCGGAAATACAGGTGTTGAGATCCATTTTCGTGGTAAAAAAAAACAAAAAACACAACAACTTTTTCTTCATAAAAATGAAATTAAAAAATGCTATGCAAAATGTACTTGACAAACGCGGGATTTTTTTTCTTTTTGTCAGCTGTTCATCCAGACGTGTTTCAATACAGCTTATTTATCCATTTTATTTGAGGTTATTTCATTCATGGAGAAAGCTGTTAAAGGACAAGCTAAAACAAGTGGCCATACTGAAGCAATACGATAAACTTCTGAAAATGAGTCGACGAAATGCGATTGTTCAGTTAAGAATCTTCCAACCACTTCTGCAAAAAACAAACAAACAAACAAACAAACAAACAAACAAACAAACAAACAAAAAGAAGCAGTTGTTCTAAGACTTTGAGTGGCATTTCAAATATGAAAAGAAATATGGAAATAGAGTGAGCAATCAACAATGCACAAGTTTTTCCTTAATTCTTTATTAATACTTCATTAATAAAGATAAAACTGGCCTGTCCATTATGATAAAAGCTTAAGTTTCTGTTTGTGTGTCAAGAAATAATACGAGGGCTGTTTCTTTAGTATTGGTAACATGATTGTATATACACCAGTTTATGGATTCAGCATTTCTTGCTTTTACACACATTAGAGTGGTACATAACCTACATCACAGTAACTGGGCTCTTTCATCCAGTATTCTGCACATGCACTGTGCTGTGAAGAATTTCGTCACCTGTGAGAGACTGGTCTAAATGCATGAGGAAAATTTGCATCGAAAAATATTTGACTGAATTGTAGAAATGGCAACGATACAATACTGTTCAAACCCAATTGGAACGCTTTGTGTATGAAAGGGAAGTTTTCCTATGCTGTATCATAAGGACGGATGAGACATGGGCCTGATAGCAAAAGCCCAAACTGAAATGCCAATTGAACGAATGGCGTCATTACGGCTCCCCATGAAAATCAAAAGTGCACGAGTACCCCAGCAATGTGAAGGTGGTTCTGATGTATGACTGTAACATCTGTTTCCAAACTGCTTCCGAAGTTCTCATCGGTTGTAATTAACCTATATTTACTCGCATCAAATTTAGGCTTAATTACGCAAACAAGTTCACCATGATCTGTTCTTTCTACCACAAATAAAAAGTAATAAACTATCAACATATACTCAAGGCTTTAAAGACAAATGCTAAAACCTATTGATAGTTATAAAAACAAGTGGAGAAAAAAATATGGTCAGGTCATATTAGACCGACACAAGTAGTCAAGGGTTAATAATTTCCACTAATAAAGAACAGCCCTTATAAAGAAACAGACCCATTGTTTCAGCAACCAATCGCGAAGAGCTTTGTACCAAGTTATACTTTTTTATGCATTTTTGTCAGTTATCACTGGTTTGTATGCAGGTGCTTAGCTGTTGAAATTAAACTTATGGAGCTTTGTACAAATCGTTTAAAACCTCCATGATGACTACGAGGGCAGATCAAATATAAACGAGAACTTTCATTTCATAATTTTTTTATTTATAGTAAGAATTAATCTAATAGAGCCTTTTCACTACGCGTCATTCGTGTCGTCATTGTGATGTCATCGACACGAGGAAAGTTTATGCCGCCATATTGGATAACAAGCTTTCGCTTTCTTCGCTATTATAACAAGCTTTATATTATAGTTCGCTACTCGCACATGCTCTAGAAATTATTATACAATGTTTTTTTGTTGCATCTTAGGGTGTTCTAATCAGCGAACTAGAGATAGATTAAAGTCTTTTTGCAGAATACCTGTAGTTCAGAGGCACCAAGATAAGCTAACCTTCGAAAGAGCACAGAGGAGAAAAGCTTGGCTTGCCGCAATTAAAAGAGTTGTATCCCACGACTGCGACTGTATAAAATACTGGTGTGTCTGCTCTGATCATTTTGATCATTTCTTAGAATGAGATTAATCTGGATACTACATACAGAAAACGCTTGTTTAATTAAATAAATGCTGTTCGTCGTAATTTTTGCACAGGGTCTGGTATATCAGAAATTGATAAAGTTCAGATTAGCGTCTCCCAATTCTCTTGGCTGACATCGATCACCCTCTTCACGTTTATGCTCTGAATTTATTATCGTAACAAATTAATTAATATGTATATGATTTATCATGTTATGGAAATTATATTTTAAGAAATTTATGCAGGAAAAAATCACGAAAATTCTCTGACTGTGTACGTTAAATGATGGGCGGGCATGCCGACATGAATGACTAATGGTCGCCCGTTAGCTGATGTTCATCGTCGCGGAACTTTTGTGATTTTTCCCTGCTTATATTTCTTAAAATATAATTTCGATAACATGATAAGTCATTTACATATTAATTAAATATGTTACGATAATAAATTCAGAGCATAAACGCGGCGGGGCTGATCGATGTCAGCCTAGAAAATTAGGGGATGCTACGCTGAAACTTTTATCCTGAAATCTTACTTTCGGCGTCTCATTTATTACATACCTTGCTATAAACGAGTTTGTTAACATTAATTTGTTTGTAGCGGACTTCGAGAACCCAGCCACACAAAAAATTCTTGTATGTGGACAACATAGCTTGAAATTTCGATGCGATCCAACGAAAGCAAACTGCTTTCCTTTAAAGTGAACTCCTGATTTAATAGGGTATAAGGATCAATACTATAAATATCAGCGATGTTCATATCTCAGTTGTACATGGATTGGGAGATTCGTGTAATATGCCGATCTTGCCATAGCAACTAACGTGTGCAAAGCTTGCTTGTTATCCAAGATGGCTGACCTAGTTCTGTGTCCTGAGTTGCTAAGCAACCTCAACCCAGAATGCCTTACACAGTCACATGCTGTAAAAGCTCTATTGTATATTATTTTTCGACATAGTCCCCTGATTTAGAAACAAGTTTTTGCCAGCGGATTGGCAGCTTTTTGATCCCATTTTGATAAAAAAAAATTGGTTGTGTCAGCAGCCAATTGCACACAAGCTCCTCCACTGCATCATCGTCGTCGAATTGTTGGCCTCTTGGAGCTTCTTAGAGTGGCCCAAAGAGGTGAAAGTTACAGGTGACAACTCAGAGCTCTATGGAAGGTGTTCAGTTTTGATAAAGTCCCGATAAACACCTAGAATTCCTGTTTTTCGTATTTTTCGTAGAATGGATAGTCCCTTTGCTCTCTGTTGTATTGATTGAGTTATTATTTAACCAATTGGAAGTTATAATTTAATTTTTTGAGATTGTTCTGTTGTCCAACCCATTTCCCTTAATTTTTTACTCGTGACAGCTGCATTGTGGGGTCTGGCATTGTGATGGAGAAGAATCACTTCACGTATCGGTTGGTCACACCTTTTGTGGCGATAAGCAAGTTTAACCTGACTCAAAAGTTCACAGTAATATGCAGCATTAATGGTACGACGTTCATGCAAAAAGTCACTATGCAAGATTACGGGATGGTTCCAAAAAACGGTTGCAAGCACCTTCCCAGCTGATGGTCGTGTCTTTGCTTTGACAGGGGCCGGCTCACCTTTCTTCCTCCACTCCATGCTTGCTTGTTTCGACTCAGGCATGTAGTGGTGCACCCAAGTTTCTTCACAAGTAAAGATGTGATTCAAAAATGCATCACAACGCATTGAGAGCCGCTCACACATGTGCAAACGTGTCAACTTCTGTTCAGTAGTCAAAAGACCTGGGACCCATTGGGCAGACACTTTACTGAGTCTTAGATCTCTTTTGGTTATGGATTGAGTGCTTCCGTAATTTATGCCTATTTTTGAACAAATTTCGGAAACAGACAAACATTGGTCACCCTCCAGAGGGTGAGGAACGGCTTGAATGCTCTGCTCCATAATGCTCGTCCGTGGGCGACGATCATGTCTCTCATTTTCAACCTCTTCGCGGCCTTCCATGAATTTCTTATGCCACGTAAAAACATGAATTTCTTGAAAGTGTTTGATCCTCGAACTGCGACGTCAATCAGTGTAAAATCTCGGTCTGGTTTACCCCTCACGAGTGAGAAACTTTATAATAATACGTTGCAGAATCGATGGATGTACGTTTTTCTCAGACATCGTATTGTACACTACGCTAGGAATGAATACAGGTCAGTCGTCTGCTCAAGTTTTACTGACACCTGCACCTATCACACCCTCTAGCGGCAGCACGATCCAACCCACAGAACGCTCTACAACGATAGTCTCATTTACATTTGATCCGCCCTCGTAGTTTTTGCTATCCGAATTCAGCGTGTCTAGAAGAAAGACTTCCACTTTTCCTCGCCAGTGATTAGTAATTTGCTGTTTTTATAAATTCAGGAGTAGTCTCGATTTTAACTTCAGATTTGGATAGAGCATCAAAGGTGTCAAAATGGAAAGTTCTCTCTACTGCCTTTCAATTTCCTTGCTTTCTTCAACCTACATTTTTGCTGTCGTACCCTTACATCCTGCAAACATTCTCTGAACCCATCCTTACCTCGTACTGTTGACATATACTCCCAATCTGGTGTTTACCAAATCGACTGCACCCAATGCAACAGCTGACAGATGCAAGGAGCACATCGCAACCCACATAGGTTGAAGCTCTTGCAATTTCTTCATCAGATACAAGGAGCACATTGCTTCTTACCTAAAGAAAGATAAGAAGTCACAATATGCCTTACACTTTCTGGACAATGGACATAAGCCCTCCAATCAGAACGACATTATGTCAGTTGTTCACCGATCCAGTAACCTTCCGGTTGCCGTTTTGGAAACGCTTGAATTCTTCAGAGCCAAACGTGATCACCTGATGAACTCATCAGCGTTCAAACAATTTTAGACGTACATTCCATGCTAACTACCATTGACGACTTGATTTAACCGTTTTTTCTTTTTATCTTTTACCATCATAAATCTGTATATAAAAAAGCATCTTGTATGCCTCTTCATATGTATCCTTGATAAAGCTGGAATAAAAGGCGAAACCGGCCGGAATTCTGTATTTTTTCTTTCCTGATATACTGCAAGACCTCCATCAACTTCATCAATATCATCAAAGACTAAGTAAAAATTATAATTGGCACAATTTTCTTATCTCTTTGGGAATATGGCCAAAATGATAGTTGAATCATTTTAGTCTGGCTCGAAGGTTTAAGAATGGGATGCAAATATCCAAAATTTGCTTCATACATTTGTGTGGGTGGTATGCCAGCACATTGCACAGCTTGTGCTGCTGTGCCGATTGGAGGTGGGGGGGGGGGAAGACTGTGTACTGAATGTTCTTTATATAATCCACCAATGGCTGGCTGGTACTTCAGTTTGCCTACACCTCACTGAAGTTTTGGAAGATTTCATTTCTTCTGTCAGCTGCAGTGCTGTGATCTTAATATTTTTTTGTGTTTTTATGTTGGAATGATATTGTGAAGACTTTCTGCATCCCCTTACCAAGTTTGATTCCGATCAGACAACTTGAAAGGCCCTTAATCCAGTATAGTAAAGGAAAACATATGAAACGTTTAAAACAGTCACAGACTAAGTAATGTAAAATCTGTGGTTTTAAAATAAAGTGCTTCCTTGTAATAATGGGGAATTTGCATGAAATTAAGAAGAACAAAAAAGTAATTCAATAGTTTTAGTCATTAGTATAACAAAATAGATAGTAGTTCTTCCTAATTATACATAGTTACTTTTATAAAAAAAATACATAAAGTTACTACCACAAAAAATTCTGTTATAATGCCACTTTGGTTGTTCGTCATTCTTGCTGATTGTTTCATATTTTAAGATTCGCAGAAGTTGCTTCGTTTCATATTTGTTGAATAAAATTTAGTAAGTTTTAATTAAAATTCCTTAATAAATTATATTCATAATGCACTATTTTTCCTTTACAATTTTGAGTATTTTTGATGATTTAGTGCATTTTCCGAATAGACTGTTATATCTTGTTCACACAACAATTTTTGATTAGGATCATTTTACACACGCTCAAGATGATTCATGTTCAAGCTTTATCGACAAATCCATGTGTTCACACTGCATAATCTTAATCATGATCAGGATTACAATTTTTGCCACTAGATGGTAATAGTGGAGTTTTTAGCGATAGTCACTGTAATGCCGACTCAATCTTCTTTGATTATAAAAATAACTTGGTTTCTGTCTTGTTTCGGATCATAACCGATGTTCTTGAACAAATAGAGTTCCTTCTATGTTAGTTATTCATGGCAAGACTATGCAGTTAGTTCGTATAACTCTTAAATGTATAGTGAAGTGACGTTTTCCCGCCGTTATGAAAAGCTTTGGCAAGCGCATTGGATTCTGTTATAGGATTTGATCAGGTTATAGGAACATGTGTGAAATTACACACATTTCAAACATGATGATCTGGTTTCACTTAATCATGTTCCGTTCACAATACATTTCTTATCATGATCAAGTTTTGTAGTGTGAACAGGGTATTAGGCAATCGCTGACAAATTTGCTGCATTTTTATAACTTTGATTTAACACAGATCCTAATTGAATTTTCCCACAATTTCTAACACTCTTGTGATAAAAATAAAAATAATTCATGTGATAAACGAATTTATGTAATAAGTCTTAGAAACACCGAAAAGAAAATTAATTTTGATGTGAAGAACTTTGTTAATTCGAAGCAATTTTGAAGTTGCCATCTGTTTGAGAAGTTATTTTCATAATAGCTTTTGGCGACGAGAAATTCAAATAAAAAGTAAATTAATGTATTGCTTAATGAACTGGACATTGTATATATTGCGTAAATTAAATTACGAGGGTTGTTCAAGAATTTTTGCCTCCTGGTCTTTAAAGTTAACAAATAAAGTTACGCACCAGGAGGCAAAATTTCTTGAACAACCCTCGTATATTATACGGTAATTTCCTCTAAAAGTTCATCAAGACAGAATGCAACTGACCCCCCCCCCCCTACCCCACCGTTAGTCGTTGCAGGGCTACTCTCATCCCCTTGTATAATGCGATCCCACAAATTTTGGTGCTTTTTTAGGGCAAAATTATTCGCATTACACAAGGGAATTTACAGTAAGTACAGGCCGAAAAATTCTGCTTGAAAATAAAACTGTGAAACTATACTGGGACAGAAATTTCACTGATAAAATTATAATTTGTAATAAATTAGATTTGATACAGTCAACTTGCATTATAATGAAATTCACCAGAATCCATAAAACGTTAGTTATAACTGATATTTCGTTATAGTGAAACACAATTTTTTAATGTAAGAATATACATTTTCCACCTTTGAATTCATAGATCTTAGTTGAAATTTGAATTATTGCAACTAAACGGCAATGAAATACCTGTATAACTGGAAATAGGCCTAGGAGGGCTTTTTCACACCATACTTCCGGATATTAATAAATAGTGAAACATAGTAAAGGAAATTCCACAGCGTGGACTCGAACCAGGGAGCTTTGCGATGGTTATAGCATAACCTGAAGGTTCCTGGTCCGAGTCCAGGCCATGGAATTTTGTTTACTATTTTTCACTATTTATTTAGAAATATCAGTAATTGAACATAATCTAACAAAAACATTATTTCCATTTAACTGTGCTCATTTGATGGAACCTTTTTAATATATGGAAATAAACCTAATGGCATGTACAGTGGGTAATTGGTTAACGAACAGTTAGGATAAAGAACAAACACTAGAAGAGATAACGCTGTGTGTAAGATTTGCAGAACTGTATTTTTCTACTACTCTATGAACGGTTTCTAGAAGAAGTCATTGGCAATTTATCAGAATCATCAGATGAATAAGATTTTCGGACTCGTAATTTCCCCAATGTTATAATTCGTGTTCAATATACACACAGAAATGATACTAGCATCAGCTGTTATGCTCTCACTGAACGCTGTCAGTTGTAGAATGGAGCAGTACAGATTCTTTACACCCCACAGACTGAAAAAAAAAAGTGACTCTTGAAAATGAATGACTGTTTACATATGAATTATTGTCATTACATATAATTAAACGTTTCATATAGTAAGAAATTATATAATTTTTATATATTTTTTGGGTGTCCAGAACAAATTAATCAAATTCCCATAATAATCTATAGTAAATTGATGATCAATTAATGAACAATTTGGATAGCGAACATCGTTTTGGAATGGATTAAGTTTGTTAACTGATCACCCAATGTATTGTGATTTGTATTTATGATAAATCATTATCTTGTCAAATTTACAGCGTCATTTTTAGTTCATTATATCAGAGTAAAATTATTACACGTTCAATTATATATCATCGGAAAATCACTTTTGCTTTACCCGATTTTTGTTGTAAAATTATTCGTTAAAAGCAGTTGTTTTTACCTCAACAAATCTAACCAGGACTATGAAAAACTTCGTTATTTCAGTCATTTTGTTATAACCGATTGCTTTAAAATGAGAGTTGGCTTTACTGACTTACTTTTCATACCTGCTTATCCGTTAAGGTCAAAGGGGCAGCAGCTTTATGGAGGATCTCCAGTGTTCACAATCTTCCACCATCAGCACATATCCTCAGTGGTAATACACAAGTGACTGGAACCCAGATTCTCTGTGTAGGATCTGTAGAATCCAGAATTGGGGATTTAATATTTATTGGAAAACTTCTAAAGCAGCATTTTTCACTGATATCTCCCTTCCACTGGACCATAATCTTATTAAAATTGAATATTTACTATGACCTCTCTTAGGAAATAAAAATAAGAATGTGGTTATCTGAAAATGTTATATAATTACAATTAGTGATCTCTGCCAGAGATTTACTGCTGCTTTCACTTTTTAAATTTACTGAAAAACTTATACATTGTACAGTAGACTCCGTCATATTCGGTCTCTGCTATAACTGGCCATATTTTTGTCAAGATTTTTTTTCCATAAATTAAATCAAAAGTGGTTATCTATAAAGATCAAACATATAAAGAATTTTTGCCTTAGTTATAGCTCACTATTCTTCATCCACTGCAACCTTGAAGAATTCAGTTTTCCTTTCACCAGTTATTGTTGTTTCATAATTCACATTATAGTGCTGTAATGTGAAATGACGAATTCGAATAAGCAAAAATGGAACTATTGAAATGAAACTGAAGGTGCTGGGATGTACATGTATTGAAATGGAGAACCTGTAAAATGCATATGTAATAAATTGAAAGATTGGAAAGTCATGGAAAAAACTCTGGCCTGACGTCAAAATATTGATTGAAAACTGCGATTTGGTTGAAGATCTGGTAGACGATGACATCACTGCTCCACTTGACAGTGTTAAACAATAAAAACTGTTCAAAGACTTGGGAAAAACAGACATTGATCAGTGTTTTATAGTTGATAACATTCTAGAGAACATTGTTAATAGACAATAAAAACATTGAAGTTGTTATTCACGGAGAAATGGTAAAAGAAGAAGAAATCAACTCAGAAGTTCCGAGTGGAGTTGATGATTGCAGAAGAATAAATCATTCAGAAGGAAGGAAAACTCTGGAAGCTGCGATGAAATATATTGAACGGGAAGATAGTTTGTCTGTCATTGGTATTTTAGTAGAACCCGTTCAATAAGATTCTGTAAGGATCGTATGAAAATAATGTATTAAGTGGGAAAACGTCTTAGGTGGGAAGATCTAAAATATACAAAACAGATATTACTCTTTCATTTTTTTATTACTGTATTTATTCTACTATAATGCACATCTTGTATAATGTGATTCCACTTTCAGTGCCCAAAAAAACTGTAAAGATTTTATTCTCTTTTATAATGCGACCCCATTTTTGACTTGTTGCAAGAAATAAAATATGCAAGAATATACAGAAAAAAAACTCTTATATTTTTTGCAATTTATGTACACTTTTATTATTTATTTCATGCCTTTTAAATGGGTATGAAACATGATCGGAGAAAATGCACCTATGCTTTTTGAAGTGTTCACAGCCATTCATTTCCCAAGAGTAAAGGCCTCATGGTTTTGTATTATTAAATAAAATCAATAACATTAATGAGGCAGATCTACATTTAAGAAATTTTTATTTCAATTATGATTTTATTTAACATGAGTAGGGTTTGGATTTATATGCACTGAAAAGTGCTAAAATATGCGCATATACAGGGTGTTTCAAATATACTTTTACAAACTTTGGGGACAGGTTCCTTACAACAAATCAAAAAAAAGTTCATATAAATATATGTCCGAAAATCCTTCGTTTTCGAGTTATTAATGAAAGTTTACAACCTAGGTGATTGGAGCTCATCCACACTAACTCATAATAAATGCTCGAAATGCTCTCCTCTTGCTTCTACACATGCATGCACTCGTCGAATCATGGACTGTCACATCCTTTCAAATACTCCCTAATGGTTTCGCAGGCTTCCATGACACATCGATGAAGAGTTTCTGCATCTGGGTGGTCTGCTATATAGACCAATTGTTTAAGGTGTCCCCAGAGATAATCCAAAGGAATGAGGTCGGAGAAGCATGCAGGCCATGGAACTGGTCCTCTCTAACATTACCATTCATGCGGCCGTACATAAAAATCATGTCTGCCTGCTCACGAAATGAATATTCTGCCATGTTTGAACGGAGCACTTTCAGTTAACTCACTTCCTATAGTACATGTAACAATGGATACACTGAAGACAGACGAAAGACGAATGTAAACAAATCTCCCTGGCAACACAATGCTATCTGGGAAATAATGAGTCAAACGAACATTAATAAAATTAAACATTAAACAAAAAATTGAGAAAAAAAGGGAATTAATGTAAAGTACAAGTATATCAAATATTTTATGCTAGTTTTGTTTGAAATTTCAGATTGAAGTTAGTTTGAAATCATCCCCCCTTCCTCTGAGTTAGCATTTGGCGACGTAAAACTGGACAGGAAATTGAGAAAAAATTGAATTAATATACTGTATAATTAGTATACTGGTACTATGCTCTCTAATATACCAATTTATTCAATATTATACGTTAGTTTTGTTTGAAATTCGTTTGACCCCCCCCCCCCCTCCCAGTCATTGGCTCAAATTTAGGTGCTTTTTTAGGCCAAAATTTTTCGATTTATAGTAGAATAAATATATATAAAATTGTGTGAAATAATAAGTAAAGTTAAGGGACCAACAAAAAAAAGCTCGTATTTTGTGGGAAATTGTCTTAATTGTGATCATATTAAGCGGGTACTACTGTATTTATCTTTATGAAAAAGTGACTTGATTATGCATCTAAACAAGAATTGAAATCAAATGAACAAATACATATTATTTTTATGCACTAAATACTGTAAGTAAATGTTTAATAAATATTTACATAATTTTTACAACCTCTGACAATTAAGTTCGGTGAATGACGTCACACCCTAATCTGTGCGAGCTGTACGCGAGTAACAATGCATGTGACTACAAGCCCAGTCATTGTTTAAGCAAGTTCAGACAGGTCACGTTTGTGCGTGCAATGGTTTAGCAGATGCTCGTTTCTTCAGTTGAAGGTGTAGCGTGCGCACGTAACTGTGGATAATGGATCAAAGAGGAACACTATCGTAATCATGCAACAGTTTCTGGCCAACAAAGGGGTCGTATCCATAGCTCATCCACCTTATTCACAGACTTGGCACCAGCAAACTTTTTCTTGTTCCCACGCCTGAAACGGGCCTTAAAGGGACACAGAATTGCGGACATTCCAGACATTCAAGCAAATGTGACATGTGAACTTAAAGCCATCCCTAAGGAGCTTCCAGGACTTATACACCCGATCCCAAAAGTGTATTGCCTTCCAGGGTGATTATTTCGAAGGACAATAAAGTAAATGTGGCTCTATCTGTTTTGCATTTTGTTGTGTGAACTCATTCACCGAACTTAATTGTCAGAGGTTGTATTTATACTTAGTGTGATTCATGACCTATAAATGCAATTTTGTGTGCTTTTTTTTTTATTAACCAGCTATTCGCTTATCCAGTCTCGGGTCCGGTCCCATTGTGGTCGATTAACAGGAAGTCTACTGTATTTGTAAAATAATGTTTTAGGAATTTCAGTGACCAGTAATATTAGGAACACGTTGAATAGCATGTAAATTTTTAAATTGGTCGCAGCAGAAATGCAGTTCCCAGTAATGGGACATATTTTCTTTTAATATTTGATGTGCTTATTCCACTGAATTTTAAATTAAAGAAAATAACAATAATAATAAATTTTTGTAAACTGTCAGTTTGTTTCTGACTATGGATTGAGTTGGACTATATGCTAATTGAAGATATGGATTTACTTAATTAAAGTCACATGTCCTTGAAATAAAATCTTCATCCTCTACCATTCACTTGGATTTTAATTTGTGATACGAAAATAGTATTAACTTTTCCCCCCTTTTGTAAACCTCTCAATATGTTGTTAACATTTTCATTTTGTTGCCTGAGTAATCCTTATTAGAGACAAATAGAAATTTAAAATTGCAATTTTAGAAATTATAGAAGCAATTAAAAATGCAAATTAAGTAACGTAATGTTTATATAAATGATTAAGAACTGTTTTTTTTTTTTTTTTAATCTGAACAATATTATTTTGACACGTTTAAATGAACATTAGAACACTTGATTCAATCACACACCTACCTCCCTGCTAAGGCTATTATTATAATATTTGAATTAAAGCCAAAATTATTTTCGTGTGTGTTAAATGAATCACAAGGCAAGTCTATTTTTGTCACCTTGATTAAATTTAACATGTGCAGAAATAAACATTCATTGTGTAAATATACACAAAACTGTTAAGAGTCTATTTTATTCTCAACAATTTAATTGTGAATTAAGGGTCTTCTATTTTCTTTTTCATTATTATTATTATTTGACACCAAGATTTGCTGGAAAGAGCATATACAGGCCCTAACTTTAAAATTGAAATATACTTCTTATATTTTGTATGAAGTTGGGCACTTTGTTCCATCAACTTTTTTAATAACTATTTATTTTACTTTATTTCAATCAAATTTTCAATACTGTGTTTCTATTTGGGGTGGAACTTTTAAAAGTCATCTTACTAATCTAATTAGAATTATTGACAAGACAATTAGATTTCTTTCATCTAAAATTATATTTGCAAAAAATCATATTATTCTTCCTTTTTTGAAATTATATTTTTATTTTCTTGGTTTATATACACTAAAGCAG